>JANIJG010017483.1:9614-24878 GCA_024611175.1 Megaceryle torquata | reverse complement strand
TTTGTTAGAGTTGTTAGGGGATGGTGAGCGGAAAATTATTGATCTAGAATCAAGAAAGGTTGGTGGGGGAAGGGCTGAAAAAAAAAAATCATCCAACAGGACTTTCAGCCCACTTTTCTGGGTTATATATAGTAAAATTTCAGTCTCCAGAAAAAGCTGGGAACTTAAAAGTTGGTATCACACTAGGCAACCCACAGATATGCTGTTTGAGTCTTGAGCTGCAGCATGACCATGGGACAGTCGAAATCACTGGCACTGCACTGGTTCAAGTCAGGAAACGGCCAAAAGTGATGGACCTTTATAGAAGCTTTTGTCAGACTTGAACTGTTGATAGGACAACAGCACAAAACCATCTTTTCAGATGCCCGGTGTATGATTTCTTCTATTAGTTCCATCAGTACTCTTTTTTCCCTTAACCTTTATTTACCTCATGACTGGTATTTGACAACTTAAAAGGGTTCAAAAGATGCTGCTTCCTTTCACAGCAAACAAGTTTGCTATCTAATGGATGGCAAGATACCCATTACAAATTCACATCCACCGTGGTGTACAGAAAACCAGAGTACCTGTGTTTAACCTGCAGATCCTCTTTATTCACTGCCATTCAGACAGTGCCTGAAAAGGTGTCCCTGAACGACAGGTATTTTGGTTTTCTGGCTCAGCTGCTGTGATTCACTATTCCCAGATGGGACAGCCCCAGTCCCTTTGGCCCAGAGTACCCCCCCTGTTCATATGCTCCTTTCTCTTATCACACTGCTACAGGAATAACTGTAGTCAGGGTGGCTGCTGAGGGCTCCTGCTTCCTTCCACAAATAAAGTTGGGGCAGAAAAGAAGCATGAGGACAAAGGGGAAAAAAAAACCAAAACAAACCCAAACCAAAACACAAATGAGCTGAACAAGGGAAATGGATTAGTCTGGGGACCATTTCCATTTAAGCTGGTATGGTCCATACCAGCTACTTTGTTTCTCTCTCTCCTCCCTTTCAAGTCCTGTTCTTTATATGGTTTATATCATTTGCATGATACCAAAACTAAACCTTTCATTGTATCCTGACTTTGCTACTGTTACCAGCAGCTATGTTCCTTCCTGTTTAAGATGTGTAATCAACTTTTTTACATCTCTGGCTGGTTTTTTCCCCCTCCTGATTCACAAGGAAAGACATGAGATTTCTTAGGCCAGCAGGGAAAGCAGAACCCATGGGAGCAGAGGGAAGAGGTCACAGGTATTAGGCAAATGTGCCACCTTAAGCTTGAAGAATCCCAGTTGTTCTCCACTGGTGACATGGCTAACCTTCTTCTGGTAGTGTAACAGTTTATTTAATGTTCAGCTGAATCTTTAAATTGGCTTAGCAATAAAGACTCCTCATTTTCATTTTTATGATGCAAAAGCTATATGAACATCAGGCAGCTTTGATTTTTATCCTGGTAACTTCATAAGGGTTTTTTTTTTTATTAACCCCCCCCCCCAAATGCACTTAACACTTTCATTTGCTAAAATATTCCTGGATGTTCTGGTTTGAGGAACAAATTACTCTCTTTTGAACAAATCACAACAAATCAAAAGCTCAAAATCCCCAAACTTACTTGCATACCTCAAATATTTTTTGTGGGTGAGGGACTGCAGGACCTTAGTTATCTTCCTTGCCCTTACTTCAGACAAGTCTGTCTCCTATTTTTCCTTGTTTATTTTTCCCCAGCTGCCTCTGGAAGCAGCCAGCTGCCCACAGCATGGCTGAGCTGGTCAACATGACCAGAGGCATCAGAGGTTTGCAAGGAGGACATCTGGGGTGCTGCAGCCTGCTCCTAAGTTGCCTTCCTTACGCAGCAGCCTAACACAGGGACAGGCAGCAGGGTCCTGAAGCTCGAGAGACACACAGGCAAACACAGCCAGAGTACCAAAGCAGCAGGCAGGCTTGGTGTTGCCTTTTGCTGAGAAGGCAACAAGTAGAACTGCTGCCTGGGTGCATTGTAGGCTGATGCTGGAATCACTGTGTTGTCATTATGCCCCTCCCTCATTGCTTCCTTCTCAGCAACACACTGCTGGGGCACAGCCCCTTGGTTTGACGTGTAGATCTCACAGGTATCTGCTAGCAGAGGTGCTTTTCTACAATTCAAACCAGTATTCTTAGCAGACCTCAAAAACACTACTACTGAAGACCTGGCAAAATAGTTGCTCTGATCTGCACTCAGATGCCCTCTCTGCACTGCTCTTTTTTCCTCCGCTTCTCTACGAGCCTCCCATGATTTGTCTCTTCGCTCAAAGACAGCCCAGTCTGTTCCTTAGGCCGGAGTGTGTCTAGAAATCTGCCAAAGGATATTCATCCACTGATGTTCTCCAAGAAAACTGACAGCATTTTTATTCCCATCAGAAGTGGTCACTTATTTGATTATGCTACATAATGAGCGATAGACCAAGCCACACGTCATAACTCGCCTTCCCTGGTGACTCAACATCAAATCTTTCAGTCTCTTTTTAAAGCTTATAGAAAAAACAACACTAAAAGCTCTACTCCATCAAGGGTCCCTTTAGGCCAAGATGAAAAACAGATTCACATTCATCAATCCTCGAACAAGAAAACTATCAATCACCAAAAATACTTAATGCAAAACAGTGAAGAATGTTTGCTAAAGGCAAACTACAGAGCACGGAGTTACTCAGGAATACAGCGTAAAGTCAAACACTGATTGTCTCTGCAGATATGCACAACGTATACATGACACAAAGACACACTGCCCTTTGCCTAAACAAATCAAGATCTATAAATCATGCTGACACTCAACACCATTTAACTCTCTCACCTGAGAAATGACAACATTCTTGTTGTTTATGACTTGCAGGGGTACAGCAGGATACGGTTTGTCCTTGTGAAATTTAACCATTTCCAAGGTATTTCCAGAGGTCTTCCCACGTTGCTGGGAGTAGGGAGCGATGACATATTGTTGCATGGTATGCAGTGTAATTGTTATTGCTGGAACAGAGTACTTGCAATTTCTGCCTTGCCAGCCAGCAAAGGCGAGATCTAAGACTGCCTGTTTATACACAGGAACATATTTCTCTACAAGAGTTTGCCGTATTAACTCTCGCTAGCCAGTTTTAATGAGACCAGTTTGTACAGAAAGTGGATTAATGATATAAGGCAATTACTTAGCACTGCATGTGAGCAAGTAAAAGTACTTTTTCAGGAAGGGAATAGAGTCAGCCACCCCTAACAAGGCCTGTGCACATAACCTAATCTCATTTATTCTGTGGGGTTCCCCAGATGTCTATTATCATGATATCCATTTTGGGATTTCAGTTATTTCCTACATTCAAAGAAACCAGCATTTTTTTGGTTACAGCGATCTCTTGGAACACGAAATACAATATATTGCTAAAAGAAAGGTCCACAGACAATTAGCATGAGCTCCATTTACTCAGTAAGTCATGTACTTCAGTCTCTCCATCGCCATGGAAGTCTTTGAAGTCCTAAGTTACTACAGCGGTATTTCAAAGACCACTGCAAATTCCCACAAATTTAGATCTAGGGACACTGAGCAACTGACAGTCTCCAGGAGACACTGAGTAAAAACCAAGGTTTTGACAACAGAATTATCCCAGGAAAAAAGATCAGAAAGGGTGGCATCGTGAAACCAATTTATTTGGCCCCAAGGAATGCTAGCAGGGTAACAGACTGAACTCCTTAAGGCTGGTGTGTTGCAGTGGGTATCTGGGAAGGTGTATGCAAACTTCGGTTGGAGCTGTTCCTACTTTGTGCTTTCCCTGGTAGCTAACAAGTGCCGTGACAGCTTTTCTCCTGGTGGGCAAAACGTGGGAAAACTTGATGGTTTCTGACTTCCACCGTTCCGTTAGATTTGGTCAAAATGAGCTAACAGTTATTTGGTACAGAACAATGAAAACCAAACAGGCTTGTTTGTATAAGGCAAAAAAAAAAAAGATTCAAATACCACTGCCATTCCTGAAAGAATTCCAAGGGTTAGATTCACAACCTATTAAGATATATATGAATGGTGACACCTACACGATTGTTTGCAAGCTGTTGGGAATATTCTCAACAAACCATGAAAGAACATTTTTTTCCTTCTTACTCCGATGTTCTCTGACCAAGCAGAAGAGTTTCCTCTCAGCCCTTGATGGTTTGGATCGACCCACCTCAGCAGGTTGGGTTGATGTAGTCTATAGTATGCAGTTGGGGCTGTTCCAATGGACACTGGCTAGCTGTAATCTGAAGGTACAGCCAGCTATAAGGACCATAACTACCTCCCATCACATTCCTATCATGATTTGAAATGAAGAGGCTGGTGCAGCATCAAGAGAGATGAGCCCTTTGCCTGCTAGGAAAGTGCAAGAACTCTCCTACTACAACTTGCTGCAAAGTCAGCAGGAACAGAAGTGAACAAGAAAAGCATTGGCACCTAAAGTTGATTTTTGGGTATGTGCCCAAAATTGTTGATTTTTCCCCTGCATGTAAATCACACATATAAAAAAATAAACAAAAAAAGGCAAGCAAAGCACAGCTCTCATTCTAGCAACTCTGCATTTTGGGGCCAGCTCTCAACTACAATTTATTCATTCCAAATGACTTACGAGCGTAACTCAAATGCAGCCACATGGCAGCGTAAGTTAACAAGAGAAGCCTATAGCAGTCACAGTGTGGAGAATGAGCTCAGTAAAGCGAGAGCAGCTGCATCCTTTGGTCTGAAAAATAAAGCAAACCGAACATGCTTTACAAGTGTTGGGGAAATATTTGTTAAGATACCTATTTGTTTTCTCTCTGATTTTGGCAAAGTATTGCGAGCGTAGCTTTTGTAGCAGAACTTCCAATCGAACCCAAGTGGGGAAATGCTGGAACTCTCACGAGGGAAATACCTACTCTTGTGCCACTTCCTGCCTTATGTTTAGAAGAGACGGGACTGAACAGGCACCTAGAATGAGTAAAATGAAGTATTTGATGATTTGGGTAAATACAGAGAGCAGAGAGAGAAGAGCCACATAGTGGTCACTTGAATAATTTTATTTTTCCTCATTATTCACTCCCAACTAGGCCAACAAAACTGCCAAAGGGAATGCCTGGCAGAAATGTTTGAAGCATCAGCTCTTTAGTGACCTATATATCCGTATGTGGTTACATACTCAACTCACACCCATCACTGCAGCTGCTTTAAAATCAGTGCTGCTATGTTCAGCATCCATCCTAAGGTTTTCAGATTTTTTTTTTTTTTTTTGAGCAGAGCCAGTAACACTCATTTCTTTCATCATGGTGTGATAGCAGCTTCAGGTGAGTAAGAGTTACAGTGACAGTCTCCCATCAGGACCAAAGCTATTTATTACTTGCAGCACTGTTCAGGTATGAGTGGCATCCAGGGTTTATCAAAGTAAGCAAGGAGATTATTATTGGGTTTCAGCACTGTATCATACATAAACCAGCTTCATTTGCTAAAGCTGTGCAGTGAAAGAGTGAGGTCAATACACTGAAAGGCAGAAAACAAGTTTACAGACCCTGAGGCTACCGAAAAGGAGAGGACAGGCACACAACCACTGTGTACAAGTGGCTCATTTAAAAACACAAAATCAGTTTGGCTTATGTTTGATAAGGTGGGGAAGGAAAAAAAAATTATGTCAAAAGTACCTGGCCTTTAAACTGGGAGATAAGGAGAAGTCAGCGGGAGAAACAGCAAAAATCTTCACGCTTTGGAGCGGGATCATCATTAGTGCTCTGTAATTTTCACTGCTGCTCACTGCAGCTATACTTTTGGCCAGTTGATAGAAGAAATAACCAAGGGGAATCTCTGATGAATATTGCATTCCATGATGCCAGCATTTTGTTCTCTTTGCATTTCCCGGGGGTGTTTGTCACGGTTTAAGCCCGTTGCTGGTGTTCCCCTCTACTCTTCTGCACCCCATGGCTACCTCTGTTCTGATGATTGCCAGGCTTCTCCCAAGGGGCTCCAGGATGCACTGCCATGGCTCACATGCCTCAAGTCTAATCTCTCGGGAAAATACCTGAATTTAGATTAATTTCTATAACTGTGTTATGAAATACTTGAAACTTGTGCGTATATATTATTGAAGCATGATAAGCATCTCGTGTAAACATCATATTTGCCTTCAAATAGTCACTTGATGTAATGTAGGAATTCATCACAAAGTAGAGCTCATTCCACGGCACCATATCAAGCCTCTTGATTGCAACATTTAGGACAAAGGCTGTTATGATCTCATGTATCATGTTCATAAAGCTTTGAGAACATTTTGCGTGCTAAGTTAGTTTTAAACAGTAGCTACATGCTTGCTGCTGCTCCTCTGTTGTCTCCATTTCACTATAAGGGACTAAGTAATCCAAACAATATTTACTAGTGCTACTCATGCATCAGCAATATACTTTAAAAAAGTACCCTTAAATTGCAAGTGCATTTTTCTCTAGAAAGCTAAAGGGTTATTAGAAAGGGGTTCTGATGGTCTGGGAATGAGGACAGTCTTTGAAGGCATGTCAGAAATATCTAGTTTGGTTTTTTTCCCATCCCCTGCTAGCTGATTTACAACCTTTTCTTTTTCCTCGGTTTTGTGAAATCAATTTCTGGCAGTTGCACTTCAGAGTTGCTCCATCCATGTAGTGACTTCATCTCAGAACAGCCAAAGTAAACAATTCGTGTCATGTCATAGTATTTCATGTACCTCTTGATAATTTCCAGATTTTCCTGTATTTCTTATTAATCCAGTAACATCATATCATGCATTTTAGCACTCTGCTGTTCTTTTGCTCAACAGCTGTAATGACATACTCTCCAATGTAGATTTGTTCCAATTTACACGAAAGCTGCAATGCATCTGATTCCACAGGACTAGAAGCACTCCTGAATCGGCAAAATTTAAGATCTACGCCAATCCCCAGTTAGTGTAAAGAAAAAGGCTTGAAATAACATCATTTATTGAACCATTAATTATTCTTCTACTTCAAAGACCTTCTCAGAACGTCTAAGACCCATGGAAATAGAGGCTTCTTGAGAAATGAAAGACTGAAAGCCCCCCTTGAGTTACACAGCAGTGGCAGGATGCTCCACATCTGCATTTAAAAGATGGAACAGACGATTCTGTTTGTAAAGCTGGGACAAACAGCTGAGTTTTGGCAGTGATATTAACACCACCAAATATTTTTTTCAAATGTCAAAGGTAGTTTCAGATGATGGGAATTACCCTATAGCCAATACTTGAAAGAATTAATAAAGCCATGGGTTTAGTCTCCTAGCATTAGGATTTAGGAGTCTTGAGTTTAGGGTCCATTCTGAAGAAGAGGAGGGGGGGAAAAAGTATCAATGTAAAAGTAATGTTCTGTTACATTTTTCATGCTCTCAAAGTCTCTGAGACTTAGATAAGTTTGAGAACAGATGCTACCAGCTAAGTAGGACAAAAAAAAAATTTCAAATCCAACCGATACTGAGTACATTAGCATAATATATTCATAAAACTGACAGACAGATTTCTGAAAATCCTTAAAGTAAGAGATAATGGACCTAGTCAGCAATTTACCACTAGCAATTAATCATTCTCACAATATTCACAACATTCAGTTTGGTTCTTGTTTTTCAAGGAAGTAATGATTAATAGATAAAAGTTTAGCGAGTGCACTAATGGCAGGTGCTCTTAATTGCAAACTCTCAGGGATAATTCGGTCTGAGCTACTTCATGCTAATTTGTACAGCACTAGTAATAACAGGCTGTAATTTTACTTTTAGAACAATTCTTTTTTTCTATAGTCACTATAATCTAATTAAGAATTTTAACTAGTTACTTGTATGGAGAACGCTGCTGAATTGTAAATGTGAGAGACTGATTACCATAAAAGATTAGAGAAGAGCTCCTTAAAAATATGCCCCCACCAATTAAAAGCCCTTGCTAATTGGTTTCAGCGATAGCTCTATTTTGACCCTAATCTCATACAGTTTGAAATCCAATCCCATTGTTCGTATCCCCCACCTTTTCGAAACCGAAGTCTCATTTCAACAGCAAGTACTCCTCGCAGAAGCCGAACTGAACTGGGGGAAGAGCTGCATTCAGCTGCCTGTTACCTAGTTCTGCAGGCGCTGTGCAGAAGCCTCACTGAGGTAAATGAACTCCAGCTACTGGGCAAACAACTGTTAGCAAACAAGCAGACAAATAAGTGCTTACTTGCAACCAGAGAATTCAACAATAGAATTGTTTTTTCTTAATTCAGGTCACCTTCTATGAAATCAGCTGTATCAGCTCTTGCTCTTTTAAAAACTATCTTTCTACCCAAATTATTGCACAAAACATTTTAAACCAGTATTAAAATACTGTATTTTTCAAGCAAACTGTGGTACAGGCTTGGAAATGCCAGATTTTCACATGTACCACCCGAGAGGCACTGGAAACCATGACCAGTAGCACTGGGGTTCATAACTACGTTTAGCAAATACGAAGGGGAATTCACCCCAGCTCCTCCCTCTCTCTCTAAACGATCACGTCCTCGTTCCTGGAGTTAGGTTATACCAAAAGCAATCTGCATGCATGAAAACACAGCAACACCAACAAACTGCAGAAGGATGACCACGAACTGCTGATGGCATCAGCCAGCATAGTGAAAGCTTCAGGTGGTCGTGAGTCCAAACCATGTGGATAAACTTCAGAGACATGGTGGAGCAGAGCACAAAGGAACTACTGTGCTCTGTAATCCTGTAATCCAGCACAGGAGGGAGCTGAGCTTGATGTGTGGCTGAGGCCCGGTGACATGGACCTCAGCACCCTGAATGCTCCTGCCCTGCCAAGCCAGCAGCCCTGGGGCAGTGCAGTCCTGCTGCCTATGCTGGGAGATGCTCTTGGCTGCACTGCCTACAAGCTGATAAAATCTGGGATTTGGGAAATCCCTTGGTCATGTGGTAACAAGTCAAAATCAAAATACTCCCAGCAACAAGTCCTTTTTTTCAATGCCATTTTACAGACATAACTCTTCTTACAAAGAACAGAAAAAGAATAGCAACAAAGAGAGTCAGGGAGATACTAGAGAGAGTCCAACGGAGGCTACGAGGATGCTGAAGGGACTGGAACATCTCTCTGCTGAGGAAAGGCTGAGAGCCCTGGGGCTGTTCAGCCTGGAGAAGAGAAGCCTGAGAGGGGATCTTAGGAATGTTTACAAATCTCTGCAGGGTGGGGGGCAAGTAGAAGGGACCGGTCTCTCTTCAGCGGTGCCCTGTGACAGGACAAGAGGTGATGGTCACAAGCTGAAACACAGCTGAGCTGTTCCACCTCAACATGAGGGAAAACTTCTTCACTGTGAGAGTGACAGAGCCTGGAACAGACTGCCCAGAGAGGTTGTTGGGTCTCCTGCTCTGGAGACTTTCCAAACCTGCCTGCATCTGTTGCAGTGTGGGCTGCCCTGGGTGACCCTGCTCTGGCAGGGGGGTTGGACTCTATGATCTCCAGAAGTCCCTCCCAACCCCCACCATTCTATGACTCTATGACACACTGTATCGTTTTATATGGAGCAGGTAGTTTTTTTCATAGGGTGTTTAAAGACCTGCTTTGATGTTTATTGGACTTGAGACATGCTCAGGTCTCTTCCATGATGATGGATGAGGCCTTATCTCCTCAAACATGAAAATGAATGGTCCGTTCAAACTTACAGAAAAGTACTTTTTGCATATACTCAGATGTATAAAAAGTACTTTCTACGTATGCTCAATTTTCACACCGTGGATTATCTGACAGCTAAAAAGCTGAGCTTAGCGAGTGCTCTCCTCATTACTGGTTGTCCCACTGTTGTGTGAGCTGATCCCACAACAGCACTGGAAGCAAGCCACAGCTAGCTCCTCTCATCTGCAGTTCTAAGGAACAGTGGAATGGTACTATGTGGTATTTGATTTGAAACCAGAATTAGCTGCCAAACAGATGTTCTTGTCAACACGTGCAAAGCTTTGTACAACTTCAACCAAACTGGCAGCCCAAACCTGCTAGCTAGTAGCTAAACCATTTTCTTTTGGAAGGCTTTGGGAAAGAGATGCAGAACAGACTAGGCTGCCCATAGGAACTGCTGAACCTTGTGACTAGGATGGGCACTTCCCTTTAGGATGCTAAGGATCCTGCCTGTGTTTGCATCTACCCAGTCTACAATAAATGAAACTAAAGCCCAGGTGCTGTCGGCTGACGGAAAGAGTAGGTGAAAATTACAGGCTCTGTGCTCCCCTCTGACAAGGGTCATGGCAGCTGCACAATATCTCCAATTTAATATCTGAAAGCCAGTGTTTAAACTGGGAGACCAGATCTGGCATTTGTAGGACAACTCAATAAATACCCTGCAGAAGAAGCACTTCAACTTAATGCTTTTTTCCCCCCTGCATTCTGGTTATCAAAATAGATACATACAGAACAGAGGTGCATTAGCATCTATATCAACACTGAGAGCAGGCCAGGGAAGAAAATTAAGAGACCTGCTTCCCTCAGTAGCTCTCTCAATTTTCTCTCCCCCTTCACATGTGCGTACTTCTCGTGCCTCACCATTTAAGGACTGGATTTCAAAATCCATGGAACGTACATCATCTCTTACTAATGCACTGACCTTGGGCAGAAAAAGAACTTATTTTCCTGCCTGAGATCTGCCCTTCACGTGGCTTAGTAATAATTGTCAACTCAGTGGCTAAAAAACTGAGAGCCAGTGATTAACTTTAAATACCAGTATAAGCTCCAGTTGCATTACTCTAAAACTTCTTATGCCATAAACATCTCTGTAGCACCCAAGTGCCTTCCAGTGGTGTATGAAGCAACCATGACTAACATCTGTCATGTGTCATTAGTACTCTTGTCCCTTAAGGGGAAAAGCATTTGCAGTTAAGTGTTTTGTTTTGGTAGGAAATTAAAAGAAAAAAACTGCACTCAGCTCCATGTTTGTCTTAGAGGAGGCAAGATCAAAGAGATGCATTTTGCACTTAGAGCAGGATAGAGGATGTCTGCGAGGGTCCCTAGCTCTTGGGGAAGTTTATAACATGGTCTTACACTGCCCCCTTTGGAAAGTCTGCTTTCTGGCATAGGACTGCATCTTGATCATAAGAATGTTCCCTGAAGAGAGCTGTCAGCTGCCTTTTAGCAGGTCTGAGCCTAAGCCATGGGTCTCTGAGTAGAAGGGCTGAGGAGCTGAACATGATTCTGTGCCAAATAGTAAATGGGCTTGATGTACCCAGGGTGCTTATGGTGGTAAGGAGACTCCTATGCTCTTTGGAGTTTCTGACACTCAGGAGGCTTTATGGTGAGGTACCACTGAGCTTCTCCACTAAGGTGTCTCATTTATGAACACCCTTGGCAGCTAACTGGAATCACTGCCACCTCGTTCAAGTTTAGCTTCTCCCATTTGCTCTTCCATCATAAGCTAACCATGCCATACTGCAGTGAAGTGGTGGGGTATTGAGATAATGTGTTTGCAGGAAGAGACAAACAGGATGTGTATCACCTTCACAGTATAGCCCAGTCCAGTCCTCTGCAGGTAACAGCTAGACAAGGATTGGGACGGATTTGCTTCAGCTGGAGGTGCAGCCTCTCACCTGTATCCACCAAGAAGGCCTCAAACTCAGCTAAGCTTGGAGAGTGCTTGTCACAGCCCAAGGCAACACCCTCCCCAATAGTATCATCCCCACAGCTTTACTAAAGAATGTTCAGTTTCACTTCTTGGCCCAAATCCAGATTGTTCTTGGACTGCAATATGAAGCTTCAATTACATTAGCTCAGATTTAGCCAGCAATATTTTATTTATAAGGAAATGTTCGAAAACTGGTCTCTGGTTTAGCAACACAGGCTCAACCTGTAATTTTTGTAGTAACTTATCACCGTGTTACACGTAATGCTGGGTTACAGGACAAGTCCTGGAGGACTGTCCTTGAAGAGCTGGTGTGATACAACGCCATCCATGACCAATGGTAAGGACACACCCAGCCACAGACAGTTGCAGGGATTTCCTGGTCTCTATCTCCTCAAGAGCCAGAAGAGGATTTTGATTCATCAACCTATTTTTAGTCTGATGCTTCACTTCCCTCCTTAGTGGCTCCAGATCAGCACCCAGCAATGCATTAAACCACTGCCAGTCCAGCAGATACCAGCATGACATAACCGAGGTCTATCTGTCAAAGCCTTACAGCACATCTGCCCTTCCTACGCTGGCAGCTGTGCTCATGCAGACATCATCTCTAGAATAGGTTCTTGAGCAACACCCATCAACTAGTTTCCCCTACTCTGCTGCAAGGGCTCAAAGCTTCTTACATGCAAATACAAGAGAGATCATCACAACTCCATTAAAAGCTTGACCTTGGAGGTTAATACCAGAACTAGAATGAACCCGCTCAGAGACACCAGTTTAAGTCCCTACAACTCTGTCAGGGACACAGACTCTGTTTTAAAGGATGTTTCTTTTTCATACAATAAATACCTGGGGGAAAAGATGCACAAGGGTTTTATGTTATTATTAGTTATTTCATATTTAGCTCTTTCCTTACACACATGAACATTTTACAGCGGCACCCATGGGTGGCATGTAGTTACTTAAGTGACAGAAGTATTAAAATACCTTTAAACACCTCCATGGAGACATCTTTTTTTAACCTCTTTAGTGCAGCTGTATTTATAGCCATAGCAGCTGCCAGTTTTTCAAGACTGATTCTTCTGATTTATGACGATATTTTCCGTATTCTATGAAACATTCCTTACTTAACGTGCTTTACTGTGACACTTCTCCTCTTCCCAGTTTTATTACTGTACGATGCATGGGTACGTGGTGACTAAGTATCTTGTTCTTAAAACAAGGAAACCCCTCCTTTTCAAATGGGAAATTCATGCAAATTAAGAAGTAAATGGCACCAAGAGTAAGTGTGGGCATAACCTCCTTCCCCTTCACTAGCTTCTGGTAGTGACAGATTGAAGAGGTCAGGTGTGAAAGAAACATTTTAAACGGTTGGTACTAAAAAAAGCTATTCATATTACTGAGAAGGAAGTTGGAAAAGGATACATTTGAGGGCCTGCACAAACCTGCAGTATAGCTGGTATCAAAAAGAGAGAAACAAAACAAAAACAACCAACCAACAAAATCCAAAACAAACCCCATCACAAAAACCAACCCCTAAAACCCCAACAAATCACAAAAAAACCCCATACAACCCTCCCCAAATGCACAGCCGTTGGTGAAACATCCCCACTACCACTGAATCAGTAAACCTAGGACTTCTCTTTCTTTGGGGGAGAGGGGTAACTGTCTCAAAATACAAAAGGAAGAGCCAGGGACTCCGCATGAGAAGCTAACTCTGCCTACTCTCTTCTTTATTTTACTCAACACTTTCATTGCAAATATATTAACCCCCAGCAGAATGCAGCTCTGGTTTCAGCTCCCAGATGCCTCATTCTTTAAATGTTCACTTTTGTAACCTTGGGATGCAGGACTTCAAAACTGTGGAGCTTGCCAAGAAGGGGTGGACAGTTCATCCACATCCTCCAAAGTATGTAGCATGTCCCTTTAGGATACTGCACAATGTACTGCATTTATTGCTAGCTATATTAACTCATGCTTTACTAATGACATCATCCCAAACAATGCTGCCCTCTTTCACCCTGTGCTACATTTGCAAATCTGCCCTTCAACACATCCAGTACAGTTTCTGCCACATCTTGCCTTTCTGGTTCCTTGTCAGGCTCGTGAACTGACTGTTACTACACGTTCAAGAAAAACCTATCCAACCAGCACACTGGAAGATTCTTGAACTTGTAGCAAGAATCGGTACATGAGCCATTTCAGAGTCCAGCTGTCATCATCCAGGCTCACTTCTTCCTTTGCTGATGCCTCTTTCAGCGTGTCTCATGTTGTGCCTGTTTTGGTGGCCCTAATTTAGCTGCAACTGACCTCTCATTACACACTAACAATGCCTCATTTCTACATCTCGTCTAACAATGTTTTCCTCTGACTTCTCAGAGGCTGTAGCGACAGCCAGGAAGTTTATTCAACTTTGCATCTTACTTCAAATCATAGTCCCACTATCTTTGGGATAGGTGATCTGCAGTAAAACACTTCAGGATAGTTTTGTTAAATGCACCGCGCAGAATAGTACGGTGTCACAAGAATGCTATTAACATATGACAAACCAGGAGACTCAAGTGAGAAGTACCAGTACAATCCTCCTCATACTGTCCTAGCAATGTAATAAACAAGTTAATAAACAATGACAACAACGAGTAATGCAACAAAGCCTATTTTTGTTTGTGGAACCTTCTACAGTCTAGAAATGTATTATATTTGGAAACTATTGATTTCATTTGTGCCCAACAGTTCACAGACTTCTAGTTCATTATTGCCAAGCACACATCAAGCCATAAAGATGAGTTAATCAATTAAACAACCATAGCAAGTTTATGCAGAAACTGGAGCAATCCAAAACTACTGTACCACCCATCTACATTGAAACATCAGCATCTCGGAACGTGGACATCATTTACATGTCTTATGTTTCCTCAAAGTATGCTAAATTACAGTTTATAAATCTTAAGCTCACGTGCCATTCAATCTGGCATACTGATTTCAGTTTCCACTTCGATGACACCACTGGTTCACTTTGTTCAGTACCCCTCTGTATCTACTACAGCTGAGTAAGCATTACTTATCTGACCTTCTACAGCAGCCGTGGCAATTCAGGGTCACAGAAGGCAACATTCCTTGCTACAAAGATCAGGACCCAGATGCTCCCTACACATGCTGAGAATTTTAAAAACAAAGGTTTTTCTGAATCTCAGAGTTGCTAAGTTCTCTCCTGCCAGAGCTAGACATGCTTTAAGAAAAGCCTGAGATTTCACAATATTCTCAAGAAAAGCATTAAATATTTCCTGACTCGCCACAGGAATGAAATAATTGGCAAAGGGTCTTCAGCTCATAGCATACTGTAAATCAGGATCCTGAGCTTCTGGGCATTTTGGGCTGCATTTCAAACTAATGTAGCTTACTATGTGATTTATACTGTCTCTGTGCAATAAAAGCAGTTCTAGACAGCTTGAACAAGCCTCCGTCATCCTTGCTCACCTCTCTTTCTCTGGTTCCTAGCCCCACCAAATAAACAGCCCCCCAACCCCCCACCTCCCTCACCCCCAGCCCTCCCACATACCCTAAAACCACACAAAACTCAAACCACACAGACCAGCTGTAATTACTAAAGTAGTTTCTGATGTAACTGTAATTGTGGCCCATTTTTGTAGAACTTCTGAATACAGCAGCTCTCTCTGTGGGCTAAGACTCT
>JANIJG010017482.1:0-11347 GCA_024611175.1 Megaceryle torquata | reverse complement strand
GGCCCTTCACATTTCTTGGGAAGAGGCAGCGATTGGCCGGGTCTGGTTGGAACATGGCGGCGAACGCGACCACCAACCCCTCTCAGCTCTTGCCGCTCGGTAACCGGCGATGCCGTCGCGACGCTCCCGCGCTCGGGCGGGGGTCGGGTCGGGTCGGGTCGGGTCGGGTCGGGGGGGTCCTGTCTTGTGACGGGCGAGCCGCGCGTGCACCACTCGTTGGCGTGAGCGCCGCCGCCGCTTGGCGGGAAGCTCGAGCGGGGCGGGCGGGGGTTTCCCTGGCGTGTGGGGGCGGTGAGCGGGTGGTGCGGGGAGAGCCGGCGGGGAACCGTCCTGGCTGCTGCGGGTCAGGCCGCAGGGAGAAGCCCTCAAGTGCCCGAGGCCGGGGGAGTCCCTCCCGGCCCGTGAGTCCGGCGGCTGCGCCGCGGTGTCCGGCACAGGGGAGGCGGCTCTGGGCCGGCTGGGGACAGTGTCGGTGTTCGGCGGCCGCGGGGTTCTCGGGGACGAAAACCCGTTGTTCCTGCAGCGTCCAGCCTCTTGCCTTAGTAACGTGGGGATGTCCTGCCAGCTCTAAAGTGGCAGGGACGCTTTTTTTCCATGTTTTGGGGTTATTTTTTTTCCTTATTTGTATGTTTTTTACCAACGTCTGTAGCAGTTTTATTTTCACCATCACAGTATCAATGTTTTTTGTTTGGAAAATGTATGTTCGAGAAAAAAATTTCTTGAACTGTTCCTTTTGTTTTGTTTTGTTTGCAGAACTCGTGGACAAGTGCATAGGTTCACGCATTCACATTGTGATGAAGAGTGATAAAGAAATTGTTGGGACGCTTCTAGGATTTGATGACTTTGTCAGTATCCTTTGATGGAAAGGTTTAAGGCCATCCACTTTATGCTTTGGCTCAGCTGATTTGTTGCTTTTGAAATGCTTGAGTTCAGTGGATGAAACCTTTTCACACAGATAAGTTGTCTTATTCTGGTACTTTTATTTTACAGCTGAAATCACAGCTGAGGATGAGATTAAAATAATTCAATATCTTGAGTTTAAAACCTGTGCCTTATTTTCCTTGAAACTGGCTTTTCAGATATGGTGTTAGAAGATGTTACAGAATTGTAAGTATTGTTTCTGCCTCTTGTTTCTGTGTTACATTTGGCTTCCTGAGGAAAATTATTGTGCCAGATCTATAAACCAAGTGTTTTTCTATTTTTGGAACACTTGTCAGCAGAACAGTTTCTGCCTTGGACCTAAACTGCAGAGGGTGATCTGTTCAGGATGGCTGTGTCCTGGTGTAGCTGTTGCATGGTTTATACTTGTAATCAGGTTCCTAATTTGTAGCCTTTGTTTTGCGTGGGTTGTGTGTTGAACTTCCCTGTAGTTTGTTTGCTTTGACATTTCATTAAGGTTTAGGCAAAGCTTTGGAAAGTTAGTGAACTTCAGGAGAAGAATTTACAACTTTGTTGTGCCACCCTGCTCTTTGAAACCTATTTTGTGCATTGGGGGTGTTCAGGACATTGCCAGGATTTAGAGGGTGGATGTGCTGAGCAGAAAAGCACAGTTGCCAGGTGGCTTTCCTTACCCCGGTGGTCAGTTGTCAGGATCACACCGCAGTGTGACTAATTGATTTGTTAATTCCAACAACTGTCATCTTGAGGCAGAGACTTCTGTCAGTTGTCTAAACAAAACTGGAATCATTGTCCCCTGTTCTGTGTTCTGTATTTTTTTTAATGCTTCTTCAGTGAGATTACACCCGAGGGCAGAAGAATCACAAAGCTGGACCAGATTTTGCTAAATGGAAATAATATAACAATGGTAAGTTGTTGTTAAAAGGCTGCATGCACTTATTTTCTGTAGCTATCAGTTGATTAGTGACCGAGTTCAACTCCTTTAAGCTGAGCTTTCCAGACAGTTCCATTACATAAGTTACTTTCAAGTAGTTTCCAGGGCATATTGTGTGTATGAATGATGCTGGAAGAGTGATCTTACTGCCTTCCTTTGTATGTTTTACAGATTAAAAAGAAACATAAATGAAAAGAGCGTGGCCCTAATTTGACTGTGGTGAATGTTTTTCAGGCCTTCAGGTGTACAAGGGGGTCACTGGCTTTGTTGGCCACTCTGTAGGCTGGCTCATACGGTGTCTGTTAACTCAGGTGTGTTTGCCTGCGTAGGTGGAATACATCTACATTTCACCCATTGTACATATCCAAGTGTTGCAGCAGCTTGGCTGTTTACAAGCTCGTTGAGCCATTTGGTGATTGTGATGGCACGCGATGCCCACAGAGCTGTACCTTTTTGTGCTCTGGAAAAGAAAATCTGGAGGTCTGTTGGATGATACCAGAAAGAGATTATGGACTCTCCTCTAGAGACTTTCCAGCCCCACCTGGATCTGTTGCTGTGTGGGCTGTCCTGGGTGACCCTGCTCTGGCAGGGGGGTTGGACTCTATGAGCTCCAGAGGTCCCTCCCAACCCCCACCATTCTGTGATTCTAAGATTTTTAGCTTGGGTGCTGATGTGTGCAGATCAGTACTGAAGCAGTGATTAAATATTGTAATTCTGCTACTACCAAAAGGAGCTACTCCCTAAATACCACCGAAGCAGAGCCACAGTATTTTTTTGTTCATCTGCGTAGATGGCTACAAAATCTGGACTACATAAGGGTCTCCCTAATTTTGTGTGAAGGGAAGAGGAAGACTGACTTGTTCTTCCCCGACACAGAGTCAGCTTCGACTCAATGCCCATCTTTCTGTCTTGCCTTCCTTGCTTCTCCTCAGTGTGTGTCTGAGCAAGTGCCATTTCACTTCATTGCGAAGCCTTTTTCTGCTTTGGTTTATTTTGCTGCATCCTTAAAGGACAGTGCATGTTCTGATTTCTTGTATGGGGTAAAATTACCTTCCTGTTAAGCTGGTGGTGTACTGCCCATGAAGCACAAGCTGGTGTCTTAGAGTGCAATTTTTCAGGAAGACATAGATATGATCCTGTGTTGGGTCACGTGTCTCTTTTGGGGACCTGTGTCCCCACATCAGGAGGTCTGTGCTTTAGCCTTTTTCTTGCTTCAGTCCCAGAAAGCAGCAAAGCTCTTTGTCTTTGGAAGTGTTCAGAAGATTATTATCAGTAAAAGGAGTGGTTATGCTCTTTTTTTTTTTTTTTCCCCTTATTCACACTTTTCCTTTTGTATTTCTTTTCCTATTGTTCAGTTTTTTGCTTCCTTTACAGGAAAATGCTCTACTGACTTACTCCCTGCTGCCTGCAGAAGGGTTCAGGCTCTTCATTGGTCTTAGGGCTCCATTTAGCAATAGAAATTGGAAAGAGGAGACTACCTTCCCAGTATAGCGACAGTCTGGGGAAGAATCGGCAATTGGAGACATTCTTCACGAAATAAAGCATGTTCTTTGTCCTTTTAAACCCGAGCTGTAGTGTTTCTAGGCAGAATCATCTCTTTGAAGTGGATAGCAAAGGCAAAATCCAAAACGTGTGCTATCTGAGAGCTTCTTTGTGTCTTGGGAGGAATTTTTGGCATGTGCTTCTTTGGCAGTAACTGACTTACTCTGATGGGTAAGGAAAAGATAATATGGAATCTGAAAAACACTTGTGGTCTACCATGAAGTCTCCATCTGTGAAAAGGTTGTAAAGGAAGAACTGCCACATACAGCTTTGTAGATCTCAAATCTATGGCACTAATACAAAATTGTCTTATTCTTTTATAGCTGGTTCCTGGAGGAGAAGGACCTGAAGTATAGACTGATGTGGTTGTCATCTATGAAGACCTATATCTCTGTATAATCGAAATAGGGCTTTTGGGGTATGGGTGTACATGTGTTTTGGTGCAGGTTGTTTGTTTTGTTTACATCCACTTGCAGTTGACGTTTGAGAGACAAGGTTTTCCTCTTCAGGAAAGATGTGTTGCTGATGGTAATGCTGACTTTGTAAGTTGAAATTGTGACTTTCTTGTAAAGACGCACTGATTTGCTCAGAATAAAAGGCTTTCTTTTTCTTCCCGTGTTCTGTTATGTAAGTGCACAAGGTAGTTTTGTAACTGATGGAACAGAAAAAAGACAAGTAATGTTTCAGCTGCTGCCAGTCTTCAGCTTTTAAATGTGTGTTGCATTTGTTTATGACCTGTCTGTATGAAAGACAAGTCATAAGTCAAGGGATTGCTCTTCTTGAGAGTACAGGCAGGTACTAAGCAGGATCATTTGTTTAAACATGGCTTCAGACTGTGTTACCAGAATCCAGGGTGTAGAGCACTGCAGAATTCTGAAAGCTCTTCAGAAAGTGGATGCATCTGATGCTCAGCAGCCTTTGGTTCTGCTGGCCTGCAGGTTTAGCTCTCTTGGGCTTGTTTTGCTTGGTAGATACACTTTCTGTAGAAAAGGCACTGTAATGGTATTTGGCAAGCGAGGACAGATGGACCAGACCTAGTTCATGTTCAGGGGGTAAAACCAAATCAACCAAACAAAAAAATGCTGGCATTAATTTTTTTTTTCTTGTCAGTGGTGAATCTGCTTTCACCACTAAGTGGTGCTGTGTGTACTTAATGGAACTGGGAGCTTCCCCTGCCTGCTTGTATAACTCACACTAGGTATGTCTCCTGTGGTATAAAAACATGGCAGATTTTGGGGCAACTGCTACTTCAGGAGAATTTCTGTAAAGGAAAGAACTGCTGTATTTACCTTGTCGTGATCTACAAAAAAAAAGAACTGATCCTAAATCATGTCCACTGCAGCTTATGCTCCTATGATAGCCTGCTCAGGTGATTTCTGTGTGTAAATGTCTTTGGGGGGGAATTGCAGGTGCCTGTTACAGTAGGGACAGGCCTGTAAAACAAATATAAAGATTATAGGCAATAATTTTGTATATTTTTAAAAATTATTGGCAGAGAAAAATATTAGTATTATTTATGTTGGGTTTTTAAATTAAAATAAAATTTCATATGAAGTAAGATGTATCTTGAAAGTAAATGTTGTGGTTCTGTGACTGCTCAATGTCAAGAGCTTGTGGGAAATACAGAGAATGTGCATTAAAAATTATAGACATTTTTCCAGGTCTGAGGCACCCTGAAAGATTTCTTTCATACAGTGGAATGTTTGGTTTCCTTGGCTTCAGCAGAATACAGTGGTGTAAACTAGCTGAGAATCCGACGATAAGGTTTTATACTCTACCTAGTGTTCTGTTGTGATAACTTGGCATCTGAAATCCAATTTGTATTTGATTGTCTTAACAGGAGGCTGGATCTTTGTTCTGGAAATTATACTGGTAGTGACATTAACAGAATCCATGCTCATAACTTCACTGCTTTCTTGCAGCCCCTCAAGTTCATTAAGGACAGTACAGACCTGCCCTTTTTTGTTCGGGTACTGATGGTTTTGCACACTGGAACAAAAGAGGCTTTTGTATAGTCTGGTTCAAGGACTCTGTATGGTCGGTTCGTAGCTGGGCGGAAGGGATTGGTTAGTTACTTATTTGCTCAAGTTATCTTAAACATGAGTAACCAGTATAATTGGAACAGTTTGATATTTACAAGAGGAAATCCACAGATGAGTTCTATCCTGTGTTAGAATTAAGATGTGTATTTGATGAAGAGAACGAGTGGAGCCCAAACACTGCATTAGAAGCTTTGAAGTTTTCAAATCACGAGGCTGTCAGCTCATGCTCGTTGAGTTTGAGACATTACATGATGTCCTGTGAAAAGGTGAATAGTGCTAATAATTGATATTTGTTATTTGTCTGTTGTGTCAGACCAACTAACCAGCTTTCTCTTGCTTTTCACTTCTCAGACATTTCTTTCAATTTCTTGGTGACCTTCGCTCCTGGTCCCATTTCATTAAACCTCTTTTAGCAGTTTATTTGACTTTAGATATCTTAGTATCTGACATCTTGTTGTAAAGTCCCTGTCTGTAATCATATTCTTTAACTTAAAGTAGCTTTGCCTGTACCCTAAATCAGTGCTGGTGACTTTTCCTACAATAAGCTTGATGACATCATGCATAAATGTAATTTCTTCCAGCATCTTTTCCTTTCCTTGCAATTACTTTCCAGGGTTGTCTCGGTGAGTATCTGCCATCTGCCTTCTTTCCTTTTCCCTGATTTAAAAAGAAATAAATGCATTTTTGGCTGCTTCCCAACTTCCTTCAGTGAGTCTGGGGCAGTAAACTAGCATATATATATATGAGCTATCACATACCTCCTCTTGCATTTGGAGGCAGTAGCTGGCCACATGAGGCAAAGGCAGCTTTATCTGATTAACCTTTTAGGTGTGTTAACCTTCAGCTGCAGCTTTGATTATCTCACTGCAGTAACCTCAGTCCCCTCTGTGTTGTCCTTGCCATGTTCTCCCACCAGGCAAAGGACTCCAGACCTGTACAAAAGATGCAGCATGAGAATTTAAGGTGAAGAAAGAAAGGATCAAGCCTCCCACACAGTCTTGGATCTCCTCTTCTCCATGCCAGTTGCTACTCACAGGATGCTGTTATTCCTAGATAAAAGTATCCTAAAAAGAAAAAGGTCTTTTTTTTTTAATGGGACTTCACTGACTTGCTTCCTCTGGCAGTTCCCGGCGTACAGCTGAAGCCAGCTGCAGTTTTCTACTGCAACTGTAGAGAGCAGTCGAGACCAGCTGGATCAGTGGATTTTCAGATTTCTTCTTTCAGACTCATTTCTCAGGCAAAAGTTGTGATGCGAGCACTTACTCGAAACAGCAGCAAATACCATTTTTCATTATGAAAGTACTTTGACTCTTAGTCCTTCAGAAACTCGTTTCTTGAATGTCATGGGAAAATAAATAGTTTACTTCAAAGCTAAATGAAGGCCAGGTCAGAAGCCTTTAATTCCCTGAATGACATCTAAACTCGATACTGACTAGAGAACATCCTCACAGTGCAAGGATATTTTATTCCTTCAGATATATACTCCTGGAGACCATTTGCTCTGGTATTTATCTGCTGCTAAATCTATGTGGGGAGGCACAGGAATGCACAGACATTTGGTGCAGTGAGCTGGCAATAAAAGCCATCACTCAGGAATGCACAAAACCAGAACAACAGAACTTGGTTACTTGAATCGAGTGAGAAGGCTGCAGAGAAGAAACATTTCCCTTTTCTTTATCGTATGTTTTGCATGTAGCTTTTTGCTTTATCTTTTGTAATAAGACAACACCTTCCCCATGTTTAATTTCAAGCTAGTGTCTCCGGGTATTAAACATCCTATGTGAGGGAGGTAGGTTAGATCATCCAATTACTCATAAACATTATTTTGGTCTCCATGGTTACTCAGGTGATTCTGGTATTTCTCTTCCACACCATTGGTTGTTTTCCAGCAGCTACACATCCAGGCTGCAGGGGTACAGTCCTGCATGCAGCCATTCTAAATCTAACGACACAGCACTTGAATCCTGACAGCATTCTCTGTAGATTCTTTTGAGTTAATAAATTTATTACCCAAGAAGAGGATGCTCTCCAAAGCTATCAAACACAAAATGCATATACCATAACCACATTGCCCAGAATAAAACACTTGAGTGCCTCTGGCAACAATAGGAAGGGACAGATCCTAACTCTATTATTCTCAAATAGAACTCCAACCTCGACCAATGGGAACTGAACCAGAGCAGAATGCTTTCTACATTCAAGGTCAACATTACCTTTCTGTTGGCTGCTTCTCCCGTGCTGCACAATAGCTACTTGGTAAAGAGAGTCACAAATACTTGCAAATGTCTGCTGCGCGATGTAGACTGACAAGATGAGACAGAAGTGCCCTGAAAAAGGCTCAGAACGGGACACGCACTTAGCTAGGTTTACCTTTTTCTGCCCATAAACCAGCAAAGACAGCTCGATGCAGGTATTTGTATGTCTAATTACCTGAACTGCAGGGAGAATCCACAGCTGAAACAACTGCCCTGGATTCAGAAATGCAACCTTTGATCTACATCAAATTGCATCTGATTGCATGTAAAAAATAGATGCTGTTTGTAATTTTGCAGTTCATAAGAATGAAAAAAATAAACTGCCATACGATCAGAAGAACCCAGTTCTCCAAGATCTAGGCTTTGCAGTTCTTTCAGCTTGGAAAAATGAAAGAATAGCTGTGCTTCTCAGACGTGTGACCCCATAAAACCATTTGCTGAAAGGTAATTTCTTATTGTGTAAAAGCTCTCAAATTGCTACAGTGTGCTTTAGCATGTTCTATCCTAGTAGCTGTAATATTTACTCTTAGAAAGGCAAAGCAAAATACAACTGAAAACCCCATCTGAATATGGTTGCTGTCTGAAATGACAGATCCCATTTCTCAGACATAATGTGATTGAGTAAAAAAAATGCTGCTATGAAGGAGACAGTTTTCTCTTATGGGTGTTCTAGAAATCATGTGTATCATGTATCTAAAATGTAATCTTGACTTGGTTTTGTTCTTGTACTTTTTTGGAACAGTTCTTGTGAAGGGTATTTCCTTTTATAAGATATTGAGACTTTTTTTTATCCATGGAAGACATTTTTAGTCACTCCACATTGCTAACAGCATGTTATTGACAGTAGCTTTTTATAATGCACAAAATGTATGCATTAATTAGGGAAAATAAATGGCTTCCATTTCTGAAACGTACACCGTCCTCAAGTGAGATAAACTTAATGGACTGTCTTGCCATCTGCTTGGGAATATCGTGTAAGAATAATTTCCAGAAACCCAGAGTTTTGCTTTTAAAATATTCCATTGCAATTTGAAATACTTAAGTATTCTTATACTAAGACATTACAGAATCTGTGAGGGGAGTCTGATTAGCTGCAGAACAAGAAAGGTTGTTTGGCTTTTAAAATATAATTGGGTATTTCTTTTTCTTCTGTCAGAGTGCTTACTTTTTTTAGACTGATTTTACTGACTTACCTCGCAGTTTGCATTTTCAGTTTGTTAGCTGATGAAGAGCGGTAGTAGCCAACTGAAAAACAACTCCATGAAGAGATGTGCAAATTTATAATCATACTTTATTTAGGACCAAATTCAGTTCTGTTAACTGTAGTTGGGGGGTGGCTTCTTAAGCCGCTCCCTCTCTTTGAAAGTTAAAGCATCAAAATTGCATCTGCAATTCATTAGGAAGCTGCAAGCTTTATGTGAAAGCCATTGCCCAAAGCATCCTGAACCATTGTAGTAACACTGGCAAAAGTGTTAACATGAAGTATAAAGCTTAAGCTTTGCTATCTTTAGACTTGTCCAGAACAGAAAACTCTGGATGTTTAGCTCCAACAGCAGGGAGCTTTTGAGTCCAGGATTTTGATGCGACCCATTATTCAAGAGGTGGCTAAAACCACCCTCTAGAAGAGTTGTGCTGTAGTCTGTGAAACACTTGCATCTGAAAATAGCTGCATAGACAACACTGCAGGTCTAGTAACAGAAAATATACTGCAAAATTTCAGTAATACTGAGGAAAATCGTTTTAAAGCAAGAACATGCTGCATAGTGCATGGTGTGGGTGTCTAGGAAATGAGACTTTTTGGATGCCTCTTCTGAGCAACTTTGAAAATTCAGTCTCCCTGTGCTTCCTCTCAGCTACCAAGGTGTGGGAGTTTGAAGCTTGAGAGCTTTGTATCTTCTTGCTGCTGGATGGTACAGGAACTAAGAGCTAACAAGTTCAAAAGGAACTTGGGTACTCATGGACTAGAAATACCACAATTGGCTCGCAGAGTCAAATGCAGCTGGATGCTGAGCACATTGTAAAGCTATGGTGTATTTTTTCCGTAGCTATCTGCTTTTGGCAATGATAAGGAACAGGATACTGCCCTAGATGGACCTTTGCTTGAGAAATAGAATCAGAGAAGGGTAGGGGTTGGGAGGGACATCTGAAGATCGAGTCCAACCCCCCTGCCAGAGCAGGGTCACCCAGAGCAGGCCACACAGAAACAGATCCAGGTGGGGTTGGAAAGTCTCCAGAGAAGGAGACTCCACAACCTCTCAGGGCAGCCTGTGCCAGGCTCTGTCACCCTCACAGGGAAGAAGATTTTCCTTATGTTGAGGTGGAACTTTCTGTGTTCCAGTTTGTGCATTTGACATGTAATTCTAACAAACAAATGAAGATAAGAGAGAGTCAGAATGAGTGTAACCTGAAAGATTCTCTTTGAGATAAAATTACACTGTGAGATACAAACCCACTCGAAGCTCCGCCTGGCTTACTGCAAATAGTGTGGTTTTTCTGTTCTGGGCCCTCCATCACTCCCTGTAACTATAAACACCACAGTGAGAGGGTTATAAAAATGGACCATGATGATACCATTTCTTTTTTTTTTTTTTCACAAACCTATCTGCTCTGCTAGCCCTGTTCCAGTCGATTGTTCCTTTTTGGACAGGTAACCTCACAGGGCCATCTACCTTTGTCAGCATGGACCAGAGGTCATGGAGCCAGCTGACAAACAACAAAGGCAGCAGGGACAGTCATTTTACTCTAATTAAATAGGTGTAGACTATATCAATGTGTTTAATTCCTCTGTTTCCACAGAGGAAGCCACATCTAAGCATAGCTCTTTGTTATTGAAAGGCAACCATGACATGACAATTGCAATAATAGTGCCATGATAGGAACTACTCCCAACGTACCCGCAAAGCTGCTCGGCAGTAACGCTTGGCTTAGAAACATCACTGGGAAGCCCCATGAAAGGTAAGCCAGAAAACTCAGCACTTGCTTTAGTCAGTTATGTTCTCAAATAGCTAAAAGCTTATGAAACACATGTTCCTTTTACAGGACAGCTCAGACATACCAGCAGGAGAAACAGCACTTGCATTTTTTGTTTTGAAAAGGTTTTTTTGTTTGCTTAGACTCTCAGGGAAATGATAACAACAGAGAACAAGGGGATTTAGCCCCGCTCGTGGATTCCCATGTTGCCACACCCTGTCTTTTACACGTGTCTTTTACACTCCTTTGGCCTATGTGTGTTTTTACGAAGAATGAATCGGATGTAAACTAAATGACTCCCTCCCAGTTTAAGTGACTGGGAACATTTCAGTGGTAAATGAATCAGGCTGAACACTTCCTTGTACCAATATTGAGCTCTAATCCCAACCCTGGTGCAGACAGGAGAACGGGGACTGTTAAATTTGGGACTCTTACTATCAAATCATTACTGCCATATGATGCAAAAAAGACAGCCTAGTGGAGACAGTGTCAGTTCATGTTTACTGGCATTTCTAAGGAGCTATTTCTGTGCCAGCTGCCTTTAGGCTGCAAAACAGGTTATGAGGGTTAACAAGACCCAGTGCAGGGTCCTACAGTTTGGCCACAGTAACCCCCTGCAGTGCTGCAGATGGGGGATGAGTGACTGGAGAGCGGCCTGGCAGAGAGGGACTGGGAGTACTGGTTGACAGCCGGCTGAACAGGAGCCA
>JANIJG010017481.1:0-25793 GCA_024611175.1 Megaceryle torquata | reverse complement strand
GGAAGGCAGGGGGATGTCCGGGGAGTTTGCAGGGGGGTGTGTGTAGGAGGGTGTGGAGGGGGAGTGTACGGGGGTGTGCATGGGCCTGCGCCAGTGTGGGTGGGCAGAGGCGGGCCGTGGAGGTTCCTGGGGGTGTGTTGACGTCTGTGCTTGGGGGGGCGTACATGGGGAATAGTGTGCATGGCAGTGTGTGTGCATGTGTGCGTGTGGGATTGTAGGTGGGGAAAAGTGTGTGGGAGTGCACGTCTGAGTATGTGTGAGCTCCTGATTCCCTCCCAAACTCTCATCCCCATGCTTCTGGGGACAGTGCTCAGGCAGGACCCAGCTCTGGGGGCCCTTGTGTAGCCAGACGTGCACAAGAGTGGCTGTGAGGGTGTTGCGTACGGCCAGGGAGTCAAGGGGGTGTACTTGTACATGACTGTGTGTAGCCCAAATCCCTGGTGCAGTTTACATTGCAAAACTTGCAGGATCTTTCCAAGGGAAAAAGAGGAAGTTTATAAAAAAGTATCCAAAACCTCTGTAATGTTAACAGCTTAATTTTATTTTTTTTTCTCAAATAGGAAGAGTGCAATTTTCCCTTCAATTGCCCAAGTGGAAAACAACTGGACAGATTAATTCAATTAAATTTGAAAAGAAGAAATCCCTCTGGACCAAGACCAAAAATAGAATGTTTTTGGGAAAAACAAAAACAAACCCAGGAACTTTTGGGGGGAGTTTGGAGTAAAACAGATAGGCCTATGAGGGGGAGTCAGGCAAACCTAGACACTAGCTCTACCAACAGAAGGCTTGAATAGCTGCACTCAAAACCTCTGACAAGCCCATTTCTTATGGTTGCAGTCCTCCTGCCTGCCCATTACTGAATGCCAAGCAGGGGCTGCCCAGCTGGCGGGACTGAGTCTGGCCAGGTCCCCTGCTTTCCCAGCCCTGCTCTCCTGGGAGGCCTCTAACTTTCCTTCTCCAGGGAGCTTTCTGAAATTGTCCTCCTCTTTTCCCACTCCAGCTCCCAGTGACACATGTCACCCATGAAGCCACAGGGTCACATCCACCTTGGCCTCCCCAGGAGGGTCTGGCACATGCCTGCCTGCCATGGGATCTCCGCTGACCCACTCCAGCCCACTGCCCCTGGCTCCACCCTGTTCCCAGGACTATGGTGCATGTGGTGCCTGGCTCTGGCAGGGGGGAGATGGATGCTGGGCTCAGGCAGGGGGCAGATGGGTGCTAGGGGAGGTGTCCAGGCTAGCCCTGCTGCAGCATCTCCAAGGGGATGCGCTGGCACTTGGGGTACCCAAAGAAGGGTGCAGACAATGGTCATGATCCCTCGAGGGACAAGAGATGGGGCACAAAAGGACCCCCAGATATGCTATCTGGGGACACTGCCTGTGAACATGAGAGGTCTGTGTCTTTCCTTTTCCTTGAGCCTCTCTGAGACTGGTATCTGGCCTCTGCTCTGCCCATGTAACCCCAACATCCTGGGCTAGCTGTGCTGACATGGTGTATGCTAAAGCAGCATCTCTGAGGGTGGTGATCTCTGGAGGCTGGTTGCATGTATCCCTCCCAGGACACCCCTCAGACCCCCCATCAGAAGAGCAGGACAGAGACTCCCCAGATCCTGGGTCCTGTTTCTGACTGCCAACATCTCACCTTAGCCAAAACCCTTCTGCTCCCATGACCTCATTACTTACCCTGTAACGAAGGCAGCAGTGATCCTTCATCTCTAGGGAGGGGGATCTGGCCATGCTTACCCCTGGAGGGCAGAGGTGCCAGAGAAGTGGCTGCTGAGGTGGCTTCATGCCCTGCTCACCCTGCATGAGGACCAGCATCCTTCACCCATCCCTGGGGCTGTGCATCCCTCCCTGCAGGGGAGAGGCGCCCAGGGCAGCAATGCTCAGATATCACACTTGGGCAGTCCCATCCAGACACTTCTCCACCACCCCATCCAGCAGCTTGACCCTTTGGGGATGTGCTCTACTTGCCAGAGGCAGTGCAAGGGCTGGGATCCCCTATCCTGGTTGTGCCAGCACCCCAAACAGCTTGGAGGCTGCTCTGCCCCTGTGTAGCCAGTCCCTGTGGGGTGGGGGAGGCATTGTGGCCCCAGTCCTGGCACTTGAAGATCCTGCAGGATGGTACCCACAGTGGGGCTGCAATCCCTTCCCTGTACCACTGTAGCACCCACTGCTAGGTGCTGGGAGAAGGATGAGGATGGAAAGTCTTCCTCACTGCAAGGATGCCCCCAGGGATGGTCAGAGGCAGACGGATCTTGCCTCTCCACCTTGATGTGAGGGCAGGGTGGCCAAGTGACTGCACTGGGGCTGGTGTGCACCCACTACCCCGGGCCCTGACAGCGCCCCAGCCTTGGGCAGCCAGGAGGACTGGCTGGGCTGGCTGGGTGGCCGTGCAGTTGAGTCCTGAGTCACAGCGAGCAGACTCGGGCAGGTCGCGGGGTGTGAGCCAGTGGGAGTGCAGTGGTGCTGGGGGCTCTGGTACTGCCAGGCTAGGGCAGCTTGGCACTGTGACTAACACTGCCACAAAAGGCAGGGTTGCCCGACCCCACGCCCAGCCCTGACTCATGCAGCCATCACGCTGGTTTCTGTGGGTGCTGCCAGGCAGGGGAGTGAGGAGACCTGTGCTGCAGGATGGCAAAGGCTGGGTGCGTGTCTCACTGCATGGTCACCCCATAACCCTCTCCTTCCTCCTCTTCCTCTTCCAAAGCTGTTTGCATACTCTGCTGCAGACTGCAAGCCACACAGATCCCAGGACCTTTCCCCCATGACCTCCAGGTCCTAGTGGCATCAGACTGAGTGTCTGTCCTGGTGCTTCTCCATCTCTGTCCATCCTCCATCTCCCAATGCTTTAAGGTTCTCCAAAGCTTCCCCTGGCACCCCTTCAGCCCCACTCTCTCAGCAGAGCTGCCCCATCATCCCACACCTGCACACACCGACAGGCTGGACCTGTTAGTCCCAGGGGCCATCAGCCTCTCCAGGGCTGTGTCATGGCTGGGGCTGTGCTTGGCTGAAGCAGGCTGGTCTCTCCTCATGCTGCCTTCCAGTCCCATCCATGGGAGCAGAATGATACAGCATAGAGATCTCAACCTCTACCTTTTCCTGATGTGGGTCTATAGAGGGTTATCCTTGGACATCCCAAAGCCCCAGAAAGATTACCCACTGCTCTAAGGAGATGCCAAAGACGCTCCATCCAGTGCTTATGAAAACCACTGCATGGTTGTCCAGGCTACAGGGCTTGGAGGTTGCTTATCCCAAGGCAGATATGGCTAAAGGAGGGCATCTACCCTGAAGAAAGTGAGGAACAGATCCAGCAAGCCATGGGCTACATGCAGAGGTGCTGGAAAGGAGTCCTGATAGAGATGGTAACAGCAGAGACAGCCTTATTCTCCTGGATGTGTGGAGCCTGTGGAGTGCTGGCAGGACCTGCTCCTGCATGAGGGAAAAGGAAAGGAGCAGGGAAAGTGCAGGCAGCCTGTTCTGCTGGGCAGAAGGATGTGGGGTGTAGAGATGGAGGGATGGCAAGAGGGGTGGAGGGACAGAGAGATAGTAGGAGGGATGCTGGGATGGAGGGATAGAAGGAAGGAGGGAAGCAAGGATGGAGAGGCAGAGGAAAGGATGCTTTTCCTGCACAAAGCTCATACTGGGGCACCACATAATCTACTGATGGAAGGGACCTGCCTGGGCAGGGCACATCCAAAGGTTGTCCCCACAGTGCCCTGTGCCAGGGAACCCTCCTGCCCATCACCCTTCCTACCCTGTCTTTGGGGAGCAACACCCTTCATGCTGGCTTTGAGAGCTTCCCACATCCCTGCCTGGCCTCTGCAGAGCATGGGGCTGTTGAAGGGTGCTGGAGATGGGACAGAAGCTGGGAGGTGGCAGGTTCCATGGCCCTATGGCCCTGTGTCCCCAGACAAGGGCCTGCAGCAGTGACAAGGACAGATGCAGTGCTCACAGAAGAACCAGCTTTTGCCCTGAGCCTCGATGGTCCCATCATGACCAAAACACCCTGCACCAGCCTCGCATGCTTGCCTGCACTCACTGCTGCTTGGAGGGGACAGATCCTGTCCTGTAGTCCCCAGTTCCCCAGGAAACAACAGATACTTACTCTTGTGCTTAAGGGCTTTTCCAGTGTGATGCTGAAGAAAGGCTGAAGAAAAGGTCTTGCCTGTCTGTTCTTCAGCCCTGGGATGTTGCTGGGACATGAGAAAACAGGTGTCCCCACAGCCTGCCCTCACGGAGTGCCAAGATGTTTGGACCCAGAGGCCAGCCTCCTCCCCAGGGCAGCAGGAGCTCTTGGAAGTGATTATGTCATTGAGGGCTGGAGGAGAATGAAAGCGTTTCCCCTCTGATATGCCTTGGCATTTATTTGTGTGCAAGATCCTAATGAACACACTAACATCTGTGCTCCTGATGCCAGGGGGATGCAGGACAGTAGCAGCTATGGAGGAAGTGGGATGGGTGCTGGGGCAATTCTGCTCAAGGGACCTCTCTATGCTCTCAGGGCACTGACTAAGGAGCAGAACAGTTTGTCACACCACCCCCCCACCTCTCCTGCCAAGCTACATGGGCAGGGAAATTTGAGGGTAGATGCCAGTTCTCCCACCTGCCCTCAGGCTAAGCTCACTTAGGAGCAGAGCTGGGGGCAGAACTGGCAGCATCCCCAGAACTGCAAAAGGGACTTCAGTGGAGATGCCACCCACCTGCACCCAGAGTCCCCAGGGGCAGTGGCAGCCTTTGGGCCCAACCCCAGATTGCAACTCTTTCCCAAAGGAAATGCATTTTCCTCTCCAGTGCAAACAGAAGCCAACACACAAGCAGTGCTGTCAGTCCCTGTCAGTGTTGCTGTGCTGGTGTGGAGACATGGTGCCCACCCTGGGGCAGAGAACTTTGTCATCTGACACCCAGCTGTTTAATGTATGAACACCAGCACAGCATGGGCCATGGTGGTTGGGGACACCAGGGAGCTGTGGGGGCACTGCCCAATGCCCCCCAGCCATCAGCACCCAAGAGAAGCCACCCCAGCCCCAGGGTGGGTACCCAAACTCAGGGGACACCAAGTACCCCATGACTGGGAAGGGGCTGCATTGAGGCAGACAGTGTACACTGAGAGCCCAGTTACCCCGGGCTTTCCCAGGCCCACCCTCCTGTCCCCAAGGGAGCAGCACAAGGGCACAGGGACAGCCTGCAAGGACACCCACTCAGCTCCCAGATGGGGGACTCCATGAAGGTAAGGGGTGCCTGAGTATTGCAGTGATGGTGCTAAGGAGTTGGGTACAACCTGGATGCCCAGCCCAGGAGGGCTTATTGGGAAAATGAGGCAGAGAGGGCTTGGCAGACCCATCAAGGGAACCCAGAGCCACCTCCACGGCTCTTCCAAAGGCATCAGCCCTGTGATGCTGCTTCCCTGACACTGGGCTAGGGGACCCCAAAACGGGGCTGGCACCTCCACATGGCCATGCTCTGTGCCCACACATGCAGTCACACACCCAGCACATGCCATTCATGTTCATACCCCTGTGCCCACAAACAGGGACCCGTATGCCTTGCATTGGCAGGGACACTTGCCTGCACACCTGCAGCTCATGCCATGCAGCCCCAGCCCCCATGTGCATACCCCGATACCTCTGTGCACCCCCAGTGTACTGTGCACACCCCACAACATAAGCACACTCATCCCCACTCCTCACCTAGTCCATGCTATGCATACCCCCTCACTCCATGCCTCCATGCCCCATGTATTTACTCTCTGCCAAGCACACTCGCTCCCCACACAGCGCACACCATGCACACTCTTTCCACATCTCATACACACTTATCCACGCCATGCACACCCACCCCACACCCTGAACATCCACCCTGTGTCAAACCACACTGTTCATACCCACACTGCACACACCTTACACCCCATGCACGTTCTCCCCGCATCCAGTGCACATTCGCACCAGGCTGTGCAGTCAGCCCCACACTCCATGCATGCTTAACCCCACCACTCACACTTTTGTCCTACTCCATGCACACCTCACCCTGCTATGCACTCTCACCCCATGTCATGCACCCTCGCTCCATACTTTGTGGACATTCAGCCACACCATGCACACTCATGTGCACACTAACCTCATACCCCCATGCACTCAACCCTGCCGTGCATACTCACCGAGTGTATACTCACCATGTGCTGCACACATTCCCCCATACTGAAGGCGTGCTGTGAGCACACCCGCATGCCCCATGCACACTCACCTATGCCAGGCACAAGCATCCCACACCCAGTGTGCTCACACACACTGGGATTATGCTTGCGCTGTACATGTTCACCCCACACCTTGTGCATGCTTATCCCGTGCCATACACTCTCACCCGTGTTGTGCATGCTCACCCCATAGTGTGACCACTCCTCTACCCCTGCGCACACCCACCCCATGCCTACAGTACCCTTCTCCCATGCCCTGTGCATGCTCATCCATGGTGCGCACGCTCCCCAAAGTTGCCAGGCATATTCCCGCACTACATACGCTCACCTCACACCCCCCCCCCTGCCCCTCACTGTGCACTCTCACCAAACTCAGTTCCATGCCGTGCACACCCTCACCCGACGCTGTGCGTTCTCCCCACGCCGCACACACTTACCCAATTCCCCGTCCACACTCCTCCACGCTGTGCACACCCACCACACAAACTTCTCCACGCTGTGCATGCTTATCCCATACACCGTGCCCACTCCCCCAAGCCACGCCCACTCCCCCCACTCCCCGTGCGCCCTCCCCCCCGACGCCCCCACTTCCCCACGCCGTGCCCACTGCCCCCACCCCACACACCCCCTCTACTCCCCGTGCCCACTCCCAACGCCGTGCCCACCCTTCCTATACCCCGTGCCCACTCTTCCACGCCGCGCACGCCCCCCTTCACCGCGCCCACTCTCCCGCCGGCCGGAGCTCGCCCCCCCGCCGCCCGCTCCCTCCCCGGCAAGCTGCGTGCGACACACTGGGCTCCCCGCCCCGCTGCCACCCTCTGCCCCGTCCTTCCCCCGCGGGCTCCTGTCTGGACGTGTCGGGACTCGGGCTCCGGGCGCTGAGTAATGCTCGGCGCAACGCGATCCCAGGCAGAGCCGCCGCCGCCGCCGCTCCGCGCCCAGCGCTCCCGGGGCGCTCCGGCCGCGACCCTGCCCTCTCCGCCGGCGGCCCGGCGACACCGGCGGCGGGGGGCGGCGGGGGGGCCACGGCTCCCCATGTGCCTGAGGGCCCCGCGGGAGCCGCAGAGCCGCTCGCCCGGCGAGCCCTGCCCACGCCCGCCGCGGCCCCGGAGCCCCGGGGCGCCCTGGGGAGCGGCGGGGGAGCACACCCCGCGAGCCGAGGGTCCCCCCGGCCCCCCGGCGCGTCCCTCAATGGGGGGCTGAGCCGGGGGGCTGAGCGTGGCGGGGCGGCGACGGGCAGGGAGGGGGGCGCGCAGCCCTCGGCGGGCTCAGCGGGCGCCGGGGCGGCGGGAGGCGGGGGGGGCATCCCGGGAGGATGGCAGAGCCGCCCCGGCGAGCCGAGCCCCGGCGCGCAGGGAGCCAGTGAGAGGGAGGAGAGGGGAAAACACAAACAAGCAAACAACCCACAACAAACAAAGCGGGCAGAGAGCAGCGCCGAGCCCCGCCGCCCCTGCCCCAAAGGCGCCCGCCCGCCCGCAGCCCGCACAGCCGCTGCCCCAGCGAAGATGCGCCCAGCCCTGGCCCACGGACTCTGCTCGCTGCTGCTCAGCCTCTGGGTACCCAGGTAGGAGCTGCCTCCCCCAGCCCCGCCGCCGCCGCCGAGCGCCCCGGTCCTGTAGGGAGGGCGCCGGGAAGCCGCCGCGCCCATCCCCACGCTGGGGGGCGAGCTACCCGGGGGGTCCGGGGGGTCCCGCCGCCCCGGCCCGGCCCCGCGCGGCTGTGGCCCCCAGCGCAGGGCGCTGTCAGGGCCGCTGCCTCCCCCGCCGCCCCCCTCCCCGCCCCCCCTCCGCCTTCCCCACGTCCCAGCCAGATGCGGGAGGTTGTCCCCCGTCCTCTCCGGCTGGAGCCGCCCCACCACCCTCCCTGCCTCAGTTTCCCCGCTCTCCCCGGGCGGAGGACGGGCCTCGCTGCCGGGAGCCCCCGCGGAGGCAGGGGGGATATCAGCGTGGATGCCACTGTCGCGGGGGGACGGTGCCCACAGAATGGGTGCCTTTGGGCTCCTCACTCCAGGAGTGCACACCAGGGTGGGGGATCCACCTGCATGCCCTCTTCGGCTCCGTCGATCTTAAAGGCGAGGAGTGCTAAGAGGGGGCCGTCTGCCTTACCAGCCCCCCAACACTCACCACCCCTGTCCGTCTCCATCTCCCTGGGTGGCTGGCAGCTCCCCTCTGCCCGCTCCCAAACTTGCGCGCTGCAGGCAGCCAGGGGTTAACCCTGGTGCTGATGTGAGTTGGGGGGGTGTCCCCCGCCCTTCCCCCTTCTTTCAGCCCCTTTAAATATAATTTGTTAACGTTGGGACTTGTATTAATTAAAGCAGCAGCCGCTGCAGCCTGTGACCTGGGGGCTTGTCACCGTGAAATCAAGTTTAAATCCAGATTTCAAGGGGGAAGAGAGCTGGGGGGAGCGCTGTGTCCTTCTAGGGAGGGTGATAGTGACAGCTCCTTGCCGGTCCCTGTTGTCCCTGATCCCTGGGTGGAGCAAGAGGCAGAAGGACCTGCCCTTGACTCTCGGGTCCCTAGACAAGGGCCCCTGCCTCAGTTTCCCTGCTGTGCAGCAGGGAGAAGGATCATAAGATTCCTCACACACACACACTCTGGGATGCCCTGGAAGAAGGTGGCAGGTGCTGTGGCTGGCTCAGGACAGGCAGGAGACAAGGTCCTTGCAGTGCTTGGGGCAGGAGCTGCTGGGCTTAGGGATGGATGTAGCTTTGGACTTGCTTTGAATCTCATGTCAGCCAGGGCTTGCTTTGACAGTATGAATGAGTGCAAGAACTGGGCAGAGTATTTCCCCTCCTGTGTAGGAGCTTTGGAGGGTGCATTTCCTTCTGCTCTCCTCTCTGCTCTCCCCCACCTCGACTGTCCCCGTTGGAAGTCACTGAGGATTTGCACTGGAGCAGACATACATGTCACCCATGGAAGTGGTGAGGTGGGTATAAACACCCTTGGAAAGCTGAAGAAAGCAGAAGCCTGACCCTGTCAGCTCCCCTTTCCCCCCTTGAGCAAGAAGTAATTCAGCAGGAAGCCTGGGGCTGAGCTCTTCCTCAAGAGCTGAGTGAGCACTGAGCTGAGAAAGTCCATCCGTGACCCCCAAGAGCCCCAAGTCCATGTACCTGCATCAGACATGCAGGATTTGGGGGAGCAGAGGGGGAGTAACCCTTCTCCTCAATACCTGTCTGTTCCATAAGCCAGCATCCTTTCCCAGGTCTCATTTCTGGTATCATATCAAGGTTCAAAGGGCTCCGAGATCCTTGCTCCTCCCAAGGACCCAGCTCTTGGTTGTCCCAGGGAAAGGGGAGCTCTGCCTGGAGACAGCTCCTGTCAGGGACTGAGCTGTCCCGAGCAAGGAGCGGGGCAGTGCTGAGCTCCTAATGGGCCCTGCTGCAAGATGCAGGAGGCTGTTGGGGATCCTGCTTCCTGCTGCTCACTTTGCAGGTTCTCTGCTTGGACACTGTGAATGTCAGGGTCCTTCAAGCCTGGAGCTGGGCAAACACTCCCCTTCATCTCCTTCTCTGCAACTGTCTGCCCTTAGCTCCAGGCACCTCTCTTTAGACATGCTTTGTCCATCTCCCCACACTCCATTTACCTCCCTCTTTCCTCAGGCAGCATCTCTACATGCGTAAATACTTGCAACCCTGCCACAGACTGTGCTTCCCCTCGCACCCATCCATCTGCTGGTCTCTGTGCTTCTGTGGTGACAGGCATCAGATCCAGTGGGGCTGGGTTGTGACAGTGGATTTGGGATTGTTGCTTAGAGCTTGAGGGTGTTTGACAGGTTGCTTGGCTCCGAATTTCCCAGCTGAGATGGCAGGAAAAAGCTGGCCCCTCTGGTTACCTCCTTTGTGAGGACCAGCAGTGCCAGGAGGATACAGAAGGTTCAGGGAGTGCATCAACCAGCAACAGGGATGGAGCTGGACCTGGGATGGGTCTCCTGCTCCAGGGTGTCCAGATTCTTCCAGGGGTGAACCCGTGCTCTCTGGGGAAGGCAAGCTGAGGCAGTGTGTGCCTGAGCTTCTGCACTGTGTGGCTAGGGTGGGAGATCTCTGGGGGAGCACACAGAAGAGGTGCAGCCCCAGGAAATGTTGGGCTCCAGAGGCTGGAGGGATGAATTTGGCTGCCTCTGGGGTTTCTGGCCTGTTCTGACATGGCTGGAGAGGATTGCAGACTCAGTGCTGCTGGGGTATCTCTGCCTGGCCACACTGCTGTTGTGCCCAGTGGTTTCCTAGTCTTCTCTACAGGCAGTAGGCACAGTGTGTGTCAAGGAGCATCTCCCCTCCCCATGTGCCCCCCTTCTCCCAAGCTCTTTCCGCTTCCCAAAGGGCAAGAGAGTGTTGGCACATTGCTTGCTCTAAGCTCATGGGTTTCCCTTTCCCTCCCAGCTCCTGCTCCAATGAGATCCTGGGCCTGAAGCTGCCATCGGAGCCAGTACTGAACGCCAACACGGTGTGCCTGACCCTGCCGGGGCTGACGCGGCGGCAGCTGGAGGTGTGTGTGCGCCACCCTGACGTCACTGCCTCCGCCATCCAGGGCATCCAGATTGCCATCCATGAGTGCCAGCACCAGTTCCGGGACCAGCGCTGGAACTGCTCCAGCCTTGAGACCAAGAACAAGATCCCGTATGAGAGCATCATATTCAGCAGAGGTAAGGCCTGAATGACCTCCCTTCTCTTCCTCTTCCTCTGCTCAGCCACTGCTCTCAGGAGCCCTCATGGGCTCCCCATGGGCCTGTGCACAGCTCTTTCCTGGCCCAGAAGACCAGGCCAGATTTTCAGCATTCTCATGGATGAAGACAGCCAGAGCCTGAGAAACCTCAGGGTCTGACAGACCAAGCATCACTGCACTGTGGCAAAACTGTGCTCTTCCTCATGCACAAAGGTACCTATGCTGGCCCTTACCCTAAGCTGATTCTCTCTGCCCAGCCCCAGCTGCTCTCAAGAGTCCTTCCAGGCCCCACCATATTCTGGCATTTTCCCCCATGCCATGTAGGCTGGTGTTCAGAGTGGTGCCATGGGTATGCAGCACAGCTGATAGGGCTGAAGGTGGATGTCATGCTGGGATTCAGTTGGGTGAATGCAGTGAGTATATTGGCTCATTCCTGCTCTGGGGATGGTGTTTCAGTGCATCCCAGTGAGCAGAAATGCCCTTAGTTAATTGCATGTATCTCTGTGAGCCTATCGCCCTGTCCTGTCTGTGTGTTGGCTCCCCAGTTCAAAGAGATGAAGGTTCTCTGTTTTGTGGGGCCCTAGAGCATGGTGGCACAAGGGGGCGGGAATATGGGCTGTCCTCAGAAGCCACACCTGCACTACTGGGAGAGCTCTCCTAGTCTTCCATGGTCTGCTGACCCTCAGTGCTAGGGTCTCCTTGTCTACCTCCCAGGCATAGCCAGCTCTGCCTGTTCCAGATCCTCCCTGGTTGATACTTTTTCCTGTGGGAGCAGATTCTGCGAGTGCAGAGGGGTTGCCCTGCACAGTGCAGATCAGGGTTGTGACCTAATGGGACCTTCTGTAGGACTTGAATTTATCTTCTCACCTAAGTACCCTTGAAGCCTGGGACTCAGCACGTTTCTAATTCCCCATTGCCCCAGACCATAGTCAGAAGAGGACAGTATGGTACCAGTGGCAGGCAGGCAGAGTGCTGAGGGCCGGCAAGGAGTTCAAAAACATTACCCCTTCAGCTCCCGAGGAAGGCAAAACCTACCAAAAATGCTGCTCATCTACGCCCCCTGGGAGCCTTCTAGCCTGGTGTCCAGCAGAGAGGTGCCCCTGTCCCCCTTTCTCCAATTATCCTTCCATATCTTCTTTCCTTGGGAGTGTGAGGTGAGGCAGCTTGAGGTTTATGTGCCTTTGAAGGGATGCAGTGGTGGGAGCCCTCAGGCAGCTGTATCAGGTGGGGAGATGGCTGGAGAGTGGAGCACAGAAGTGTTGCAGTGTCAAGAGGTCCCTTGTGTCCAGGGCACTTGCGTCATTAGAGCTGTAAAGCAGCTGTGGCCCCTCTTGGCACACCATTGCCTGGAGAAGGGCAGAGTCTCTTTAGTCTTTGAGCAGCACTCAGGTTAGGGCCTGGCAGGGAGGGTGGGGACCGTCAGCCCTGATAAGCATCGAGGTATTTCCAGGTCCTCTGAGGAATGCGGTTCACTTCTAGTCTCCTCAGGCGGCAGGAGACACTGACTTGCTGGCTCAAGTCGCTCACACACCCAAGCAAACTTCCCCACTCTGGATCCCACCAGGCTGGGTGAGAAGCTTCATCAGCAGAAAGCATCAACCTTTTGCATCTTTCCCTCAGTCCACCAGCTCTGGTGGTGGCCAGTGACTTGCAGTTCACTTGTGTCTCAGGTGCCACAGCAGCCCTTCCCAGTGTCAGGGCTGTGACCGGTGGGTGTGGGGACTCCAGCAGCCCCCCAGCTCTTGCCCCAGTCCTGATCTCTTGGGTATGGCTCCCAGCACCAGTGGGATTCCATTCCCTGGGGTGGAGACCCAGCACCAGGGAAGGATGGAGGTAGAGCTGGAGCAGCAGAGCAGATAGACACCTCATGACACTCCTGCTTTCGCAGCAGAGGATGCAAGATGAGCCACAAGCAGCCGGTCCATCCCGTGAGGTTACTTGGAGCTGTTCTGGTGTGGAGCAAGCCTTTTGATGCTGGTGCCCTGGCCTGCTTCCAGCCCACTTGTGGCCCCCAGTAGTGGAACTGGAGCTCTGAGCTCCACCTTGCAGCTGTTATGGACACAGCCATCAGAGCTGGGATGCTGGATGCATCTTCCAAGCCTGGAGCCAGAGGAGAGGTGAGCAGTGGAAGCAAGGGGTGCAGGCTCCATGTTGCAGGCATTAATGCCTCTGACCCCGGGGGACCAGGTCTCTGCTCTGCACCTTTCCCCATCCTTACTGTGCCTGGGAATGCAACGTGCTTGTAGGATCATTGTTTGTAACCCGAAGTGACAGACCCCTTTAATCTTTCATTCCTTTTCCCACTTCTTCTGCCATCAGCTCAGCCGTGCGTGAATCTCACTTTAAATTATTTGTAGCTGGCTTCTCCCTGCCACTCTCCCCACTTGGCTCTGCTCCCCACCTCCGCCCCAGCCTCCCGCATCTCTCATCTTCCCTAGCATAGGCATGAGCCATTCAGGGTGCAGCACCAGTGCCCGTCCCACCCTCTGTCCGGCACCCAGTCACTCAGTGGAGCTGAGAGAATCACACCCTGGAGACAGAGCAGGGTACAGTGGCACATGAATGTCTGTCTCACCATCCTGCTGATCTGATCCCAGAAGTTTGAGTGCAAACCCTGGGAAGCCAGGAAGGAGCCAGGAGGCTTCAAATTGGACAGAGTTGGGAGTCTGTGGTGGCTTCTAGGTAGCATAGCTGGGCAGAGGGATGCTGACAGCATTCTAAGCAGAGCACAGACCTGTTGGAGAAGGCAGGAGATGCAGCTGTTCCCGGGGTGCAGGGTACAGTAGCTTTGAGGCACAACAACAGGTTAGTGGAGGGTAAGAAGGGGGGGTGCCCAGGGACTTACTGTCCCTGCTCTCACAGAGCCCCTGGGGTTTTTTTTTTGAGACACCTCCATGGGCTGTGGGTTTTTCAGGTTTGGTCTTTTGGTGCTGCACCCTTGGGGTGTGGGGTGCCTCTTGTACCCCTCAGTGAGTCTCCAGTGCCATCTGCACCCCCTGTCCTCCTTGGCTCAAGTCACCTTCATGTGCATCCAGGATCAGCATTGACATTCTAAATCCTCCTCCCATATTCTCTGTCTCCTCAGCTGTCTGCCTATGTCCTTGCCACCCTCCTGTCCATTCTCTTGCACTGTCACCCCTACCAGCACCCTCCAGTCCCATCCCTCTCTGCTGGCTCTCCCTTTCTCTCTATCTGTTGGCTTGGCTGGCAGAGACATCCTCTCCTAGTCCCAGTAGGAGGATGAAGTAGTGAGGTGGAGGCAAGTGGCTTCATCTGCACCATCAATGGAGACAGGTCCCCTGCTCCTGCTTCAAGGGTGAGCAGCAAAATTGTGTCCACCTCACTGGAGAGGGTTGCCTGTTGCTTCCAGTATGGGATCCCCTCACAGCTTCCACAGGCTGACGGGTACTATGTGGCACCTGAGTGCCTGACAAAAACAAAACTGTGGATGGTGGTGGGTCACCAAGCCTTTGTCTTTGTCTGGTACACAGGTACCCATGGGTGGATGCAATGCCAGTAGGGTTGGGACTGTCCAGATGGTGGGCAGGGGCTGTCTGAGGTGTGCTGAGGTGCTAAGGTGCACTCTTCCACAAGTGTTTGCCTTCACTCATTTCAACCCCATCTACATGGAGCTCTGAAAGAAATGGGAACACTCTGGGGGGGCTGAGTGTCCTTGAAAGTCCCCGGGGGTGCATGGATGGAATGGACATGGCTCTGGAGTACAATATCCCCCCATTCTTTCTACAGCCTTTGGAGGGGTGGATGATGCTTGCATTCCTTGTGCCCTCCTTAGATGTGCTCCCTGGTGCCAAGGGTGCTGTGTGTCCATGGCCGGTCCTTGATTTCTTACAGCAAGGTGAGGGGAACTCCCTGCAAGGCTGGAAACACCAGGTGCTGGGGCCCAGCCAGCTGTGAATCAGAGCTGGGGAAGGCTTTGCTGTGTGCTGAGGGAGGCAGATGCTGTTATGGCTGTCCAGGGAGATGCTGCCAATCTCAAGACCCCAGTGCCCAGCTCTGCAGAGCTCCAGCCAAGCTCTAGTGCCCACAGACCACAGCGCCTGGGCTGGCACAGCTGCAGCTGGGCTGCTGGCAGAGTTTTTGGTACCCTGAGGCAAGCCAGGGGCTTTGCCCACCTGTCCCTGAAGTGCACATGGGTGCTTCAGATGCTTGGCTGCATCCCTGTGGGTGTCCCCACCCCCTGTACCTTCCCCCAGCTTATGGGTGCAAGCAAGACCCTGGGTCCAGGGTGGCATCCCTGGAGGTACGGGACTGAGACTGGCCTTCTGCAGCCCACAGAGCGACAAAGGTGCCGGCTTGGAGCACCGTGGGTGGATGGGGTGCGAGGGCTGCAGGCTGTCCCTGGCACGCTCATGGAGGTGCAAGGAGACAAGTTGGGATCTGCAGGGAGGCATTTAGCGCCTGGCGCTCGGCCAGACCCTGGCAGGTTCACCTGCAGTTTAATTAGGGAGAGGGGAGGGAGCGGGGCTGGGGGAGAGGCAGCGTGTTGGGACTGGCCATCTCCGCAGGCCTCGCAGGAGGTGGTGGGAGAAGCTCTCCTCCGCTTTGCCAACCAGCAGGGCCAGGGCGATGTGCCCACAGCTGCTGGCAGCTGCCCCCCACTCCTGGGGGGTTATTACCCATGGAGGGGGCACCTGAGTATCCCTGGTGTATCCCAGGTTGTGTCCAGACGAGGCTGTCCTGCCTGCTCCCTCAATGCCACCCAGGAGCTGTAGTGATGGGTGTTCAGAGGGTGTCGCTGGTCGAGTGTGACGGTGAGCTGTGGGAAGAAGGTCATGCCTCCAGCTCTCCAGACCATGTTGCTCACAGCTGTGTCTGAGCCAGCCCTATTGTCTTCATCCCATATCTGCAGGAGAGATGGAGATATGGCAGAATCAATAGCAGAGCCAGTGCCAGCTGAGGCTTGGAGTCCTGCTAAATGGCCTCCTATATCCTAGGTGCATCTTGACAGAGAAAATTTTCCTCTTCTAAGAAAGCCACTGGGGGATCTGACCTGGGGCTGAGATTTCAGATCCATCCTCCTTGCCCAACAGGGTCCTTTGAGTAAACAGCAGGGTGGATGCTGCCAGTGGTGTCAGGGTCGTGTCTTCCATTGCCTCTTCCCTGCAGGATGCAATACTTCTCACACCTCCTGTGGCCGTAACCTCTTCTGTGGTCTCTGGAGGGATCTGGTGACTCAGAAGTCACTGCTGAGGTCTTAAGTGACTGAGGTAGCTGGAAAGCCTTCCTCTGAAGGACTTGGGGCTGGATGCCACATGCCACACTCAGCTGTGGTTCCTGAAAGCTCCCACCTTTGCTGAGACCACAAGGCCAGCAGTTGTCACCTGCAGTCATGTTGCTTGCTACTTTGCTGCAATCTTCCAGGTTCTGGTGTGGCTGGGGTGGAGTGAGGAATGTAGACTGAACCTCCAAGCAGAACTGCACTGCAGTCCAAGCACAGCTGCTGCAGTCCCTTCCAGCACTGCTCTGACCCGCTTCTCCCTATTGCTCACAGCTCCTCATCAATGTGGGGTGAAGGAAGAAGGTGAGAAGGCAGAGAGGAGCAGTGGGGACAGGCAGAGTGACACTGAACAGGAAAATGACCATGGTGAGATGGGGCCAAGACTCCCAGAGTTCTGGGCTGTCAAGTCCTAGCAATCAGCCTCATCCATCAGCTTGTGTGTGGTTGGAGAGCAGCAGAGGAAGGAGACATGAGGCTTGACCCCAAGAGTTTGCCAGCTGTGGCCTCTTTACCTGTAAGAAGATGGGCTTGCTAGACAGACTGGGTGGGGTAGAGCTTCCGTCTGGGCTTCAGAAGGGATTTTTAAGGAGATGCTGCATGAGAAATGATTTGTTAGTCTAGGAAAACGTGAGAAAGAGGCTAATGGAATAGCAGGGCCAAGAGGAAAGTGTCACGCTGGGTTTGCTGCTGCTGAACCCAGGCACCAGTTGCACGAGGAGCTGGAGACACTGAGCAGTGTGGCAGTGACAGCTCTTGGGCTGTGCCCAGGTTTGACTCCTGAAGGGCTGGAGCTGGCCCATATTGTGGGGATGGAGAACTGATATGCAAGGAATTTGGGGATCCTGGAGACTTTCCCATGCTGGTTCTCCATCCTGCATCACTCACCTGGGGGCTGAAGTTCCTCAGTTTGGGGCTGCCTTGCTGTAGCAGCGGTGTGGGTGTGTTGCAGACGCTGCCTGCCAGCCCACTCCCTGGGGAGGCTGTGCAGCGTACGCACCAGCAGCCCCATTACCTGCCTGCTGAAAAATGTTGTTCAACTTGTGCATGGAAAGAGGCAGGCTGAGAGCAAGCTTGTCCCACACCGAGGGGAAGCTGGGAGAGGCTCCTGCTGGCTTTTAAGCAGTGCCTCGTTAATTTTTTAAATGCACCGGTGTCAAATTAACACACAAAAGAGCAGCATGACTTTAAATGCAGGTTTCCAAGCTGCGTTCCTTTTCCTTTTAATAAGATCATAGCATTTGCTCAGCAGGCGGCAGCGAACCACCAAGGAGACATGCGTGATGGGGAGCATCTCCAGGGACAGGCGATGGCGGCAGGGAGCGGTTGTGCTCTCACCTCTCGTGACTCCACGGTGCAGACAGGGAGCTGACAGAGCCCTGCCTGGGATCTGTGCTTTGGGGTGCTCACCCAAGCCCCCCATTTGATGGCACGGATATGCAGAAGAAAATGCCCCAAAACCTCTCATCTGCTCAGCTGTAGCAAAGCCAAGGCTGCTCATGTCCAATGGAGGGAGAGAGGCTCCGAACTCCAGCTATTTATTTATTTATGTGTGAAGCCACAGCACAAAATGTCTCTCTCTCTCTCTCTCTTTCCCCTCCTCATGCTGGGGCCGGTCACTGTGCATTGAAGGAAAGGGCACTGTGGGCTCCCCTCTTGGCCCAGGAACCACAAAGCAAAATATTGCTTTGCATTTAAAAGACAATAAAAGTTCCCAGGTAGGGGAGGCTCTTCACCCAGCTGCAGCAAAGCCAGACCCCCCTCAGGCAGCCTTCACTCACAGCCCCATGGAGCCCCTCCAGTGGGACTCGTCCCTGTCCCCATCCGCCCTGTCCCCAGCTAATGACACTTGCGGACATTGTTGCTCCCCAGCATTTAATGATAACCAGCTGCCGGCCCTGGCAGCACTTGGTGCGGTTGCGGCATGCTCTAACTAACTAGGGATGCTAGATTTTTCCAGCACGGTGTCACATTTAGAGCTTCTTGTGGGAGCTGGTGGGGCTCAGGAAGGGAAGGGGCATGGGCAGACAGATGGGCTGGACAGGCAGTGCTGCCTGCTTCTGTTACTGCCTGATCCTGCACCCCGTGGGGACACAGAAATGGTCCATTCCCCAGCAGAAGTATTCCTCAACCAGCTTTATATTTACTATAGTGAGAGACTTGGAGCAGAGCAGAAAGAAGATAGTGCTTTTTTCCATCTATAATGCTGATACCTAAGCAATGCTGTGGTGGCCATGTCCTGGTGGGAGCCAGGGTGCTGGCCAGGGCAGGGCTGGGTTTCAGGGCAGCAATGTGGAGCTGGGGAGCACCAGCTGGGGATTCACTCCTGGTCCAGGTAGGAGCTTGTACATCACGACAAGGCAAGGCACAAGCTGAACCTCCGGCTCCCTACACCCCAACATGATGCTGGGCTCATCCCACCCCTATGGGGGTCACCCTGCCTAGCCTGAGCCCCACTCTTTCCTTCTGCACAGGATTTCGGGAGAGCGCCTTCGCTTATGCCATCGCGGCCGCCGGCGTGGTGCACGCTGTCTCCAATGCCTGTGCCCTTGGCAAGCTGCAGGCCTGCGGCTGTGACCAGAAGCGGAGGGGTGACGAGGAGGCTTTTCGGCGCAAGCTGCATCGTCTCCAGCTGGAGGCCATGAACCGTGGCAAAGGCATGGTGCACGGGGTACACATGGAGCACATGCCAGCTGAGACACCTGGCCTCCAGGACTCCTGGGAATGGGGAGGGTGCAGCCCTGATGTGGACTATGGGGAGAAGTTTTCCAAGGATTTCCTCGATTCCCGAGAAACCTACAGGGACATCCACTCCCGCATGAGGCTGCACAACAACCGCGTGGGCCGGCAGGTGAGTAGGGCACTGGGCAGTGGTGTGGGGAGATGGTGGTGGGAACAGGGTCTGTGAAATATGTGTGGGAGGGCTGTGATGGGCTCATGCTGACTGTGGTGGGACATGTGTGTGAAGCTGGGATTGTCCCCAAGTCACACCTTCTCTTCAGTTTTTCCTGGAGCAAAGGCAGTGGCACAGCTCTGCTGCCAAGTGTCTCTGCTGGAGAGGGCACCTCTGAGCATTGCTGCTGTCCCCCTGCCAAGGGACACTTCCTCAGGCCACTGTCACCTGCCTGTACTGTAGTGATGCTATGTGGGTGACACAGAAATGAGTCCTGGGTGAACTGGTGTCAGGCAGGTGCAGTGGGTGGGAAGTACAGACAGGGAGAGAAAGTCATTGGCATCATGGGTACACAGCACAGGCTTTGCAGCACTCAGCAGCTGCTCTGCCTCTGGAGAGGGAGACGGTGCCCTGAGGAGGCAGATGTGAGTGGGACTCAGGCAGTGGGCACCTGTACCAGCTGGGAAGTGCAACATCCCTCAGGAGCAGAGGTGACAGCCCACAGCCTCATCCCCCAGCTCTGACGGGGTGCTGGAGCCTGCCCAGGTGAGCAGGGCAGCCATCCCTCCATTCTCATGATGTCAGGTCTCATTAAAAGTGCTAATTAGTAGCTTGATCTGTCTGGAAGCTGATGTTTAAAGGCAGACTGACACTGGAGACAAGCAGCATGCAGGCAGGAGGGGCTGGGAGGATGGCTGCACTTCCCTGCCTGGCTTTGCTCTCAGCAGGTGCCAGGGAGACCCCATCTTATGGATCCAGCAGGACATTTGTCCCCATGCTCCCAGCCACCTGCTGCCAGGGCAGCACTGAGGGGTGCATAGTGGTTGCAACAGTAAGTAATTAAAGATCAGAATCCCACAGGGAGTGTTTCCTTGGGATGGCTCAGATGTTTGGATGTGCCTCTTGCTTTGAGCATGTTTAAAGGCAGCTGTGAGATGGGGATGCTGCAGAGCAGGACCTTGATATGTGCCCTTCCCTGGTGCTGGAGCTGAGCTTTACTGCCACCAAAAGTCATCCCAGTTTGGCCAAGCCATCAATGCCTGAGGAAAGCCAGTGCTTTTTCTTGTTTGGCTTTGTTTGCTTGTGTGTGATGAAGTCTTGTCCAGCATTAGGCAGCTAAATCCTCTGCAGTCTGCTCTGCCCCAAGCCAGGCAAGACCCACTCATCCCAATTCTGTCTCCAGGGCTCATCCTGTCTCCCTTCCAGCTCTGTGTGCCCCAGACAACTGGGATTCTTGGCAGTGCTAGGAAATTTGGGGTGTCTATTGCAAATTTCTCAAGGGAATCCCCACAGCTCCATGCAGAAGGAGAAGGTGAGAAAGGAATATTTACATGGAGAGGGATGTCACCTTGTGGTGCCTGTGAGACCAGGCAACAGCAAAAATGCCTGTGCTCTGTTTGTCCCTAAGCGCAGGCAGGCACAGGACTGGCAGTGTCAGCTCTTGGTGGCTTCAGAGACAAGAGCTGGACTGATGGAAGAAGCCTGTGAGCTGGAAACAGAGGCAGAGGAGGACCAAAGAGATAAAGGAGGGGATGGTACCAGTGCAGGTGGGGAAGCAATGGCTGGACAGGCTGCCCAGCTCAGGGGACTCTGTTGAGATGAGGGTGTGAGCCTGTGTGCAGGTCAGGTTGTGATGCTGTGGGTGCCATTCATTGGAATAAGATGATGCTGTGCCTGGTCTGTGCCTGTTGGTGCCATGCTTATTGCTGGGGCTGGACCTGGCTGTCCACATTGCCTGGGGATGGGTTCTCAAGCTGCTCTTTAAGCAATGCTGCAGGTCCCACACCACCCACCATCTTTCTGCTGTAATAGAATTGAATCATAGAATTGTCAGGGTTGGAAGGAACCTTAAAGATCATCCGGTTCCAACCCCCCTGCCATGGGCAGGGACACCTCCCACTAAATCAGGTTGCTCAGAGCCCCATTCAGCCTGGACTTAAAAACTTCCAGGGATGGGGCTTCCACCATCTCTCTGGACAACCTGCTCCAGTGTCTCACAACCCTCATGGTGAAGAACTTCTTCTTAATGTCCAATCTGAATCCACCCATCTCTAGTTTTAATCCTATCCTATCACCACCTGACAGCCTAAAAAGTCCCTCCCCAGCTTTCTTGTAGGCCTCTTAAGATATTGGAAAGCCACAATAAGGTCTCCCCAGAGCCTTCTTTTCTCCAGACTGAACAACCCCAACTCTCTCAGTCTGTCTTCACAGGAGAGGTGCTCCAGCCCTCTGATCATTCTCATGGCCCTTCTCTGGACACGTTCCAGCACGTCCATATCTTTCTTGTAAGAGGGGCTCCAGAACTGGATACAGTACTCCAGGTGGGGTGTCATGAGAGTGGAGTGTGGGGGGGGAAAATAACCACCCTTGACCTGCTGGCCACGCTTCTCTTGATGCAGCCCAGGACACAATTGGCTTTCTAGGCTGCAAGTGCACACTGATGGCTCATGTTGAGCTTCCCATCCTCCAGTACCTCCAAGGCCTTTTCTGCTGGTCTGCTCTCAAGCCAGTCACTGCCCAGCCTATATTGGTGCTTGGGATTGCAATAAGGAGCAATCTGCTGGGATTTCCCAGGAAAGGAGTGGCCATGCATGACGCAACAGCTCTGTGGTCCTCCCCTCCAAGTCCCAAGGCTTGAAACCGTTGAGCAGAATGGCAATGTGGATGTGCACACCACATACTGAGCCCTGCCATGCTCTATCCCTCTCCATGCACAGAGCAGCTACAGCACCCAGGGCTCTCCAGCATCTCACTGATGCTGAGCATCCTCTCTGTGGTCCCTATGTGTTCCAAGGATGCTCTGTGCATGGGTAAGCCTGGCTCCTGGCTCAGACCCTGCAACACTGGGGATAGGTAACAATCCCACCAATGGCCAGCTCCAGTGACCACAAAATGTGGATTTCTGTAGTGTAGTGGTTATCATGTTCACCTGACACGTGGAAAGTCCCTGTCTTGAAACCAGGCAGAAACACATTGATTTTTAATTCCTCTCTTGCATGCAGCTACAAAACTTGGGAGGGCATTGCAGCTGCAGGGGTTGTGCAGCATCCTCTGACAGTGACAGTGGCCACCTTGGTCTTGAGCTGGGTGTCCTGCATCCCTGGGAATGAGCAAATTCCCCAGCAAAGAGCAGCAGGAGTGTGCAAGAAGCTTTGCAGGTCCTCCTAACCTGCCAGATCAGAGAGCAAGAGAGGATGAAAGGCAGCCAGGAACTACCTATTACCCTCACAACAAAGACCTATGATAAAGCTCTTATGAGCGTGTCTGGGAGGAGCTGGGAATGTGCAAAAGAAAGCACCAGCGAGTCCAGGCATGTGTCAAACTTGGGTGTCTGTGAGACAGGGGAAGGATGTGCTCAGGTAGGGGTGCATAGAGGAGATTTGATGGTCTCCCAGCTATGGCAGGGTCCTGTTTCTCTCGTGCTGCCCTGGCAGGAGGGAGAGCAAGCCGTCCCTGGGCAGGGATGGATGGGTGCTGCTGTCCTGGGGCTTGGAGTGCTCAGTGGTGATGGCTTGGGTGATGGAGATGGCACACACATGCTGCCTTCTCCAACCCTTGTTGTGACCAGCCATAGCACCTAACAAGCCCCTCTCCAGACGACACACCACTGTCCCCTCCATCCTGGTGGTGACCATCCTAGCCACAACTCTATATGCAGATTTTCCCTGGTACCACCAAGGGAGTGGATGTAGAAAGGATGAGGTGCTGGTGCCAGCATGTTCCTGTGGATGGTGGCAAGGACAGTGGCAAGCAGCTGGTGTTCTTGGCAGGCACACCCAGAGCATGGGGTAGAGGCTGGGCAGCTCATTACCTGCCAGGTGGAGGCTGTTCCCAGCAGGAGACAGGATTCTCAGCAAGATGAAAGCCAAACTCCAGCCCAGCCCAGACCTCTCTGCTGTGTGCCCCAAGTTCCCGGCGTGTTTCCCTGACCTGCCTTCATTACCATAACTGCATAGCAATGGGGAGATTTACTGGAAAACAAGGAGTTAAAAACTACCCACCCCTACCAAAACAAGGCACTCCTCACACATATGTCTCGGAGGGGAGCAGGAGCAGGCAGCGTGTTGGGTGTGAAGCCAGATGGTCAAGCAGGGCTGGCATTGTGTGACAGGAGCTTGTGCAGGGCCATGTGTCCCCTGGGATACCCTCACACCCTGGAATGTGGCCCTGGGTGGGGGGACCTGCCTTTGATAGTCTTTGCGAGCCCCAGTGCAGCTCCCAGCAGCCATGGGAAGGGGACTTGCTGGAGCCAGTGGAGCACGTGAGCATGGGGGAACATGACCCAGCAAGGAATCTCTCTTGGGACAGACAAGAGGACAGTAACAACTGCCTCTTCCCAGGCTGTGCAGGATGTGCAGCTACTCCATGCCCCAGGAGATTGCTGGGTGAGATCTGTTTCCCTTGGCACAGATGCAGCAGCATGCGTTGAATCAGTGGGGGACCTAAGGGGAGCCTACATTCAGGTTCAGAGCTCAGAAGCATTGCCCAGGGAGCCCAAGGTCCTCCTTGTCCCCACACTGGCTTCTGGCCCCTGAATGATCCACACTTCCTGGGTCAGCCCAAGCCACAGCTGCAGCCCAGCCCACACACCCTGGCCCTTGTGGGAGATGGACATGTGGCATCGGCTTCACTGCAGCCTCCCCAGACCACAAGTCAGAGATGTGAGCGTCAACAAATCCCTGCTTGAAATTTGGGTGATGGTGGGAGGCAGCACCTCAGCCTCCTGGTGCTGCACCCAGGGCTCCTGCAAGAAAGCAGGAAAGAGATGAAAGTGGAGCAGCTCCTGGGACTCACAAAGATGGGGCTATACAGGATGAAAGCCCTGGGGAGGGAAAATCAGCTGCCTTCCTGCCCCACTTTCAGTGCTCCTGGCCAGTGAGGTGCATGGAGGACCCCTGCACTGAGGGATCCTGGTATGGCTGCAATGATGCAGCAACACCGGCTTTTAGCTGGGGTTCCCAGTCAGGATGGTGCTGCTGGATCCAGGCAACAGTGGGAGGTGAGATCCAGCCTCCTTCTTCTCCCTGTGGTCAGGTAGCTCACCCTGTCCTTTAGGTGCTGATCCCTTGCTGGAGTGTAAAAGCCAGTTGGTACTGCCAGGATGGGAAGGGACAGGCTGTGGGACAGGTGTGACACTGGGCATTGCAACGGGCTTTGCAGCTCTAGGGCTCTGATGGCTGCTCATGCCAGCTCTTTGTGTTCCCATACTGCCAAACCTTAGAGAACTTCATGATGGCTTCTCTGGTCCCACAATAATATCTCCTGCATGCTAACCTACTCTGTCCTTCCCTTTCTGCCCAGGTTGTGATGGACAACATGAGGAGGAAGTGCAAATGCCATGGCACATCTGGGAGCTGTCAGCTGAAGACGTGCTGGCAGGTGACACCTGAGTTTCGCCTGGTGGGGTCCCTGCTCAAGGACCGCTTCTATGGGGCCACCCTCATCCGGCCCCACAACCGCAACACCGGGCAGCTGGAGCCAGGCCACGCTCGGCACCGCCGCCGGGCTGGCATTAGCGAGCTGGTTTACTTTGAGAAGTCACCCGACTTCTGCGAGCGGGAACCGTCCCTGGACTCCTTGGGCACCCAGGGGCGCCTGTGCAACAAGACCAGCCCAGGCATGGACAACTGTGAGAGCTTGTGCTGTGGCCGTGGGCACAACATCCTGCGGCAGACGCGCAGTGAGCGCTGCAACTGCAAGTTTCACTGGTGCTGCTTCGTGGCCTGCGAGGAGTGTCGTATCACCGAGTGGGTCAGCGTCTGCAAGTAGCTGGGCAGGGATGGGTGCCCACCCCAGGGTGCCAGGGACAAGCATGCCTGCCCACGGGGGGGAGGGAGATGGGGATCAGCGCTGGGGGGGGAGATGGAGCTGTGGTACCTGCTTCCCTCTGCTCCAAAGGGAGCAGGAGGGGAGATGCTCGGCACCCTCCGAAATCAGCACTTTGTCGTCACCTGGGGAGGGCAGGGCTGTCCGCTGCCTGCTGCCCATCCAGCCCCGCACAAGAGCACCAAGGCTCCCGGCCCCGGGGTGGCACATGGCCATGCTGTACAGACCGCCAACACCAGCACCGCTCGGGGGGGCGGAGGGTGGGCACGGGGTTGGGGAGCACCCGCTGACACCCAGTGGGATGGAGTGGGGTGGGGTGGGGACAGCAGGGCATGGGGAGGCCAGGGTGGGAGGGGTGGGGGTGGACACGCACTAGCACCGTGCACAGGTTCCTCCGGCCACGCATGAGGCTGTGCTGAGTGGGATGGAGATGAATCATCCCATGGGATGGAGATGGGGCACAGCTCCCTGGGCTGGGGCTCACCTCTGCTGGGGCAGAACTTGGGCCAGCTTGGGCTGTAGCATTGTGGCCAGAGGGGAGGGTGCCCGGGGCTCTGCTGTGTGTGCCTGGGTTATTGTATGGTAAGTTATTTTCTGATTGTGAATAAAAGTGAATTGAAGACAGCACAGAGTATTTTGGGCTGCAGAACCCTGCTCTTCCTGCTGTCCTCTCCACTCCTGCAGGGTGCCAGAAGGAGGACCCTCAGTACTACCTACCCACTTGAATCACAGAATCATAAAATCAATCATAGAAATGTCTGGGTTGGAAGGGACCTCCAGAGGTCATCTAGTCCAACCCCCTGCTGAGAGCAGGGACAGCCTCAGCTAGAGCAGGTTGCTCAGAGCCTTGTCAAGTATCACCTTGAATGTCTCCAGGGATGGGGCCTCAACCACCTCCTTGTATAGGTCCTTCTGGATGACATCCCATCCCTCTGGTGTATCACCAGCACCACTCAGCTTGGTGTCATCTGCAAACTTGCTGATGGTG
>JANIJG010017480.1:0-30407 GCA_024611175.1 Megaceryle torquata | reverse complement strand
ATCAAAATGTATATATAACTAAGACAATGAGGGGGAAGGAAGAAAGGAAAAAAAAAAAAAAAAAAAAAAAAAGAATAAAAAAAAAGGAAGAAAAAAAAGGTTTGCATGTTTCTACTCCCAGAAAGAAAGGTCCTCTGAGTCCTGATAAAGTCTGCAAAATAGGAAAATGGGGGAATAGGAGGGGGGCTGCTCTAAGGCCTGCCTCAACCATCACCTGGGACATTCCATGGAAAGGAGAGGACAACCTGAGAGACGAATTGGAAGAAATGCCAACTCCCATACACACAGCTCCTGGATGCTACTGAGAGATGGGGAGGAGGAAGGTGTTACCTGCCTGCATCAGGAAATAAAAAAGAAATTGCTGCCCTCTGAGGCTTCAGCCCTTCCTACTGCACGAGTCCAAGAGAGCCCAACAATGAACCAAGGGGTCCCACCATCAAAGTAATACTATTTACAAGGTGGAAACAAAATCCCCAACAACTATTCTCATTTTGACCAGGAATGTTGGGTTGGAGAGGACAAAATGTATGTAAAGAGGATAGGTAGGTCTAAATTATTTTTCTTAGGCTTTATGTTGAAACAAGTAACTTGTTTTAATACAGATATCTGATTGTGCCGATGCTAACATCCAGACAAACCAGTAAGAGGGATAGACTAAAGTTTATTACCTCCTCCCACAAGCCTCTTCACTCCCCAGGCAGTTACCATTCAGTATTTCTCTATCTGGCCCAATGGAGAGCCTGTGGTGAAACATATTCACAAGGTGCAACAAAATTTAACACATTTATGTTCTTTTTGTTCTGTAAACTAGAATTTTTAGGAATAATTCCTACTGCCAGCAATAGGAAGTTAGCAGGGAAGAATCATTTGGATCATTCTCAAATGATAAAGAGCAACACTATCTCCTTGTCCCTCTCAGCAACAAACTTGTGGCACCAGCCTCTCCTTTACTGGGCTTCTACTCCTCAATTCGTACCATCCAAGCCTTGGGCAAACAGCTCACAACTTTGCCATTTAAGTAAAAATAGCTGCTTAGAGGACAGCAAGCAAAGAACAAAAGGCCCAATAGGATATATTTTAAAATAACCCCCTTCCAATTCATTCTTCAATTACAGATCACCATCTCAGTCCTAAATCTACTTTCCTGAAGCCTTTCTGTACCGTATCTTTCATAGGTATTGGCTAAATGGTGTTCCTCAGGCCAAGACCATTCCTACATCTACTCTGTTTTCCTAAGTGAAGTACATACACTACTCTAATTTATTTTAAACTACACAACCATCCTCCAACTGATCTACTTGCCCAACACTTCTCTTACCATCATTCTGACCAGATTTTACCTCTGGTTGCCTGTATGCAGCTGTGATCCTAAGCAAAATCCATTCCAGGAAGCAAACCCACTCTGATCAGCTTAACAATCAGATTTGCTTCCCACAACTCATTTCCAAGGAGTTTGTTTTCTAACTCTATGCTGACTTGACTGGTTGTTCTTTACCTTATTCAGAATTTTGTTCTTGCCGCTGGCTCTTCTGTATCATCTCTGACTTTTTGTCACTACCTCAAACTTTAAATAATAAAATGGAATAAATTGCACAGGGAAGTAATATAAAGGACCCTCAAACAATCACCACCAGTACCAAAAGATACCTGGGTTGAAGGGACTGCTATTTTACCTGAGTGTCTTGTGGCCCCAGTATAGCAAGAAATTTCCTGTATACTAGGACATATGTTCACAGTCTGAAAGTGGAGAAACTAATCACCTCAAAAGCAAGCTTGACCCACACTAACTCCATCACTGACCCAACATGACTGCTAGGACACATTCCACACACAACATTTCCAGCATACCTTTCTGCTCAAGGAAACTGCCAGAAATTTCCTCTGGTTTTCAGCTTGCCTTCCTTTGCAAAACCTGTCTGTGCAAGAGAAGTGGCCCATGGGACCGAGCACACCAGATGATTCATCACAGCGCAATGCTGAGACAGGACTAGAAAATAATGCTTTCAAAGTTTCAGTACAAGCCCATGGAAGGAAAGGTTAGCAAGGACACCTGAAATGTGATTAGGCAGGTTTAAATTACAGGGAGAAGTAACTGAAAAGCTCTTAAAGTGCTCCCTATACTGCCAAGTCCTGAAGCACTTGGCAGTGGTGATCAGCCAGCAAACCTGTTCCAGGGAGAGAGAGAACTGCTGATTATTCAGCCCTGGAATTTTCAGAAGAAACAGGTCATCCTACACGACTCTGGTCAGCCCAGTAGAAAAAAGGCTGCACTGCAGATCTCTAGTCACACACAGACAGAGAGGTCAACAAACCACATTTCCAAGTGCTGCAGAGTTTCACAGAGATGACAGCCAGGACAGTAAAATGAAAGAAAACTGCTTCAAGTCTGTAACCTGTGGAAGGAACCAAGTGATGCAGTCTGGCTGCCTCTCAGTGACTTCCACAGATGCTAACAGCCTCTCTCCCACCCAAAGCTTGTTGCTTGCATTAGTTACATAAACTGGGATTACACAGCTCTGCCTTAAAATAAATACAAGACAGAATGGAGATGGAGGAAGAAATAAAGCATTCTGTGGGGTGGGAGTAAGGGGGAAGGTGCTGAAGAATTTCACTGGTTAGAAATTATTATTTTTTTTCTTAGCTTATCATTGACCAAAAATGTATCACTGGACAGTTTTAAGCCACAACAAACACAAAAGTGACCAACAGCTTAGAGAAGCTCCACAGGGTCATAAAAAGAGAATTGCACACGCAAATGCAAGAAGGGAAGGAAGATTTTCTGTCTCCCAGACCAGAAACTCATGAAAAGCAAAGAAGCTGGGGGCAGGGGAAATGGTGTTAATCACATCCCAAAATATCTTGTTCTAAGTTCTTGGGAGATCATTTTCTGTGGGTAGTTGAAATAGATTTACAAATGAATCTCAGCTTTCTTGGGATTTAAATATTATGTTTTGCTGGGAAAACAAGAAGAAAACATTTTCCTATCACAGTGAAATGAACAAATTACATGGACGAGCTGTTGTACTGAAGAACTCTCAAATCCAGAGTAACACTGAAAGAGATGGAAACCATTTTTTCTATGTCACTTCTCAACAAATGAATCCTCACCCCAAATTTCCTGGTCATGACAACATCGAAGTCCACATTCAATTCCTAAGCATGAAAGGTGGCTGAAACAAACTTTCATATTTGTATCTAAATCCCATTTTTAAAATGTCAGCAGAAAACCCAGTCTGAAGTATCAATATAACATCCAATTCCAGATTAAAAAATACCACTACTGAATTCATTGAGTAATCTCCAAAGCATGGTCCAAGGGGTTGCAGATTCTTCCCTCGGAGGTGCATGCAGATAAAATACAGTGTGGGGACTGTCTTGAAACAAAAGAAAAGCAGACAGGGTCGTCATGACAACAGTAGGAATTCTCCAGGTAACAAAACTAAGGCAGGGAAAAAAAAAAAAAAAAAAAGAACAGCAAGACAAGATATAAGCAGAAAACAGTTCATTAATTGCACAGATGCTCCAGCCTGTCTCCCTGTTGGGGGTTTATAATACAAAGATTGTTTCTCGCAGGGATATGGCAAAAGGATTGACAGTTTTTGTTAAAGGACAAAGGTAATGGCCACAAACGTGACACAAAGCAACAGTCAGAAAAATAAATTAATAAATAAACCCATAAAAAGTCTGCTTCTTGCTTCTTGAGAAGCCTTGGAGAGGAAGGGACTGGCTTCACTTGGACTCCATTGTTTTCAGTCAGCAGTTTAGAATTTCTTGGATAAACTGGATTTTCTTTGTTTTTTTAGGTGCTGATCATCCTGACCTCCTGGCTATGAAGAAATCTCAAGGAAATTTCTCCAAACTCCTCTTTCAATACTTAGTCTAGAGACAAGAAGTTGAAGACAACTGGGGGAAAAAAATATTAAAATTGTGGCCAGCACACTGCTAAGAATTAGAGCAAGTCAGTTGTAGGGGCCTGAGGAAATCAATTCATGAAAGTCTCCCCACCAGCCCTAGACCAGTGCGATGATAGCATCAGTCTGAAGTATATTTTGTGGTCCTCTGCTTGGGATTATTTCTGTGTATTCACAAACACCTGAAAGCCACCCTTCTTAGAGTTTTTTGTCCATGCGTCGTTCCACAGCTTGTAGCAATAGCTCTGAGTACTGCTCCAGCAAAGCTAGCGTCTGCTCATCTCCCAAACTCTTGGGACTAGGTAGATTGGCACCACATCCCTCATTCTGTGGGCTAATGGTATCTTGTGGCTTTGCCAGTGCCTCCTTAACTTTTGGAAGCTCTTCCTCATCCTTCAGAGAGTCCAGTTCCTTCTTCATTGAAGAGAATGTTTCTGTGAGGAGGCCTGCTATTTTATCTTTGTCAGTAGAAGACTCTGTATCATTTAACACCTGAAAATAGAGAGGGAAAATTAAAAAAAATAGAAAGCAATGGGATTTAGGTAGAGCACTAAGTAAGCAGTTTCAGCCCTTTAAGGGAGGGAAGCCATGAAGATTTGCAGACCACCGAAGCATCCTTTTCTTCAACATTTAAGATTGCCAATTTAGCCATATAGCAGGGCACGCATCCAATACTGGTAGTAACACAAAATCCAGAGATGTTACCCCAATAGAGATGGGAAGCACATTTTAGGGTAGTGTTCCCCTGATAAGTTCCTCCTTTTATAAAGAGGTGCTATGATTCCCAGCTGCAGCACAGGGCCAGTCTCCTTCCTGTCTACCAGATGCAGTTGCTCACAGGAAGAGAGCAAGGTCAGAGAGCTAATGCAAGCACCCAGGCCAGAGCTGCAGAGGACCACATGGCAAAAGCTCACTGTTGGAAGCTTCACGCTCATCACAGGAGACTTGACAAATAAGAAAATAAACGAAGACTTGTTATATTGCTCTGCATGTAACTCTGGCCTAGCAGTGAGAGAGACGGGCGAGTGATTTCATGTTCCGTCTCACAGCTGGATTCCCATGGCAGGTCACATTTGCTAAGCCTTCTCCCAGGCATCAAAGACAGAGAACAGATGGGGATAATAAAACTTACAGCTTCTATAATATTTCATATCTCTGAAGCACTGTATAAATATTAACTAATTCCCTAATACCCCTCTGAAAAGAGCATATTGCTATCTTCAGTTTACAGATAGTCTAAACAGATGGAAAAGTGAATGGATTTGCTCAGAGTACCATAGCAAGCCACTGGAAAACCCAGAAGTTGGAAATCAGCAGTTCCTGCCTCCCCAGTTCAAGTACTTAAGGTGCAGTCAAGTGGACAACCAGGCAGCTTGTGTAACTAAACACCCAGTCAAGGGAACACCTTGAGCCAGCAAGCACATACATCGCGGGATGTAAAGCCAACCTGCTGTAATCAAGCCCATGTCTGAGGTCACTCACCATGCGGTAGAGATGAATGGCTTTGCGCATGCTGTCCTGGAGCTCGGATACCACGTGCTCACACTGCTCTACACTGATGCACGATTCTGAAGAGGGGAAAAAAGAAAAACACAAACTGAGGCACAGACACACTTCAATATCCATGATCTCACAGTTGGGTAAGAAAATATCTTTTGAAAATATGTATTTGAAAGACAATGTACACACACTTCTCATTCAGCTTTTAGGGTTGGTTTCAGACAATCATTAAACAGGCAAGTTCTACATGAGCTTTCCTTCATACTACCTAGAGATGCTGCTTCTTTCAAACATTCCTATTTTTCCATTTCTTAGTGTCTCCAAAGTCAGCAATGTTTTCTCTCTGTTCACACATTTTTGTTACAGTCAAGAATAGTCCCAGATTATCTAAGCCATTCTCAACTACAATTAAATTCAAGTTTGAATAAAGGCTTCCAGTGGCAAAAGGGACTGATCTGAGGAGTCTCTAATTTATCCTCCACCTAATCTAAAACCTACATGCATCCCCTCATGTATCCTTCTGCACAGTGTCCAACTAAGCACTGAGGATGAAGGATTATATCGAAGTATTACAGTGCAGAGGAGCGCTGACAGACAAACTCAATCACAACAGTCACATTTCTGAGCAACTCAGGACATGCACTGCTGATACGCTGTAATTCAAAAATTAAAAATAAAGGTGAGCAACTGAAGGACACCATCCTCTGCCTGCCCCACCCCAACCCCCCAGTATTACTTTCAAAGCACCAGAGTTGAAGGCCTGCAATGTTTTAATAAAATAAACACTTTCATGAGTTAGACATAAACCATGAGCAAAGACATAGACACACACACACACAATCTGCAGTTGTTTCCAATTTGAAAAGGTCTGGACAAAGGCCACTTGACTTTCTTTAAGTTACCTAAAAACAAAATTTGGTTACATTGGTGCTATTATTTCTGCAATTCTAAGAATCTCATGTTTGAACAGCCTGAAGGGGACCTTAGCTAATTTTATGGATACGTCTACATGATATATAAACAAATACAGCTAGAAAAACATCTATTTATACATAAACAAACATCTAGAAAGACAAAGGGGCATAAACAAATCCTTCCATTCGCATTTTTTGTTTCCAAATCACCCAGCCTTGCAGAGTTTGTGCACAGGGGGCTTCAGTAGAGTCCAAGATTCTTGACTTTTTTTCTTTTCTTTTTTATGCTCCCCTCCTCCCCTCTTTTTTTTCCCTAAACTCAATAGTTTCTTCTCATGATCACTTCTGGATTTCCCCTCCGATCATGGTTTTTATGCTGGTCTCCAGCTCTGCAAGCTGCAAGTCTGGAGAAAAGTCACAAACATAACATAGATGTTTGAGTAACAGGCATTTTCTGCCTCTCAGGTGTGCAGAGCAGAGCTCTTCAGAAACCAGGAGAGAATATTAAACAGAGCAACTGTAATAAGCACATCTACAGCATTTTAACTGTATATGTCAAAATGCTTTAACAAAAATAAGTAAGTCTCTTTATCTGCAGCCGTTATAGAGGCAGGAAAATGGAGGGACAGAAAAATTAAGTGGAATCTCAAAGTCACAGAGCAAGTGAGAAGCAGAACAGGTCTTTGTCAACCCTACAATTCTAATCTAAACTGTCACCGTATGATCCACAGAAGCCACTATAAATTGACCCAGCAATAAACACATTGGTTCTAAACAGTTTTTCCCACATCTACCACTAAAATGTTGGGAAACTCAGTCTGCAAGAAGCATAAGGCAGACAGCTGTCTGCTGAGAAAAAAATTTTTAAAATGGGGATCCATTGTGCTAAATCACCCTAACAAAAGGACGCTGCTGAATATTCTGTTAGGGTGTGCTATCTATTGGGAGCTACTTAAAAAAATAAAAAAAGTAATCACTGCTGAAAAAAATTGCTCTTTCTCTGCACTATCTCTGCTAATTCTGCAAACAAAGATCCCTAGCAACTGACCAAAACCCTTGTGATACATAGCTTGATTCTCAAGTCAAGAAAACTCAGCCTGGAGAGTAGACAACTGGACAGTTACTTCTATGATGCAGAATGTGATTCCACAGCTCCAGGCTGCACCTGCTGTTGAAGGAAACCTCACCCCGGTGGGGCTAGGATCTGAAAGTTTCAGATGCACTCGCTGTTCTATGCAGCAGCTACCCTACAGTATGAGAACAGCAGGTCCCTCAGACAAAACACCACACTTCCTGTTTTATGTCAGAGTGCTTCAATCTTAGGGTGACTGATCCCACTAGAAATGCAGGAAGAAAAATAGCCGTGCATCAAACAGTGCAATCAGATTATCCCCCTGCAATGCTTCTGTGCAGACATACTGCACTTAACCACTGCAATGAATGGTGGAGCAGTCTGGAACCACAGATCAGAGGATTACAGAGGTGTCCCTTCTCAGAGAAGAAGAGTAACAGAACAGAAAGGGCTACAAATTGTGCACTGTATAGCCAGCCCCCTGAAAGTACAAGGTATGAGTACAGGGGCTAACATCCTACTACACAACTCAGCTGAGTATTTCTGGAAGGCATTTTTGCTTTCAGATTGTGACACAAAAGAAAAATCTTCTGGAGGTTTTAGTGCTACAGCAGATGCTCTGGGACTAAACTGCCACTGAAGTTTTCCCGACTTGGAGGGCAGTAACCTCTGCTCCAGTTTGACCTGCTAGTTTTCATTTTACTGAAGTACCTTAAACCATGGCCAGTAACAGATCCAAGAGCTGTTTTCAGCAGGTAAAACAGTTTCCACATTGCACCTTTTTCTCCAAACTAGAGTTAATTCAAAAATTAATCCTTGTTCTTTACACTCAAACCCAAAGGCTAGGCCCGTATGTGCACCACACACCCAGTTTGCAGACATCCTCAAAGCAGGGATAGCAGCAGAGAGACTTTCTCATAGGTGGCTACAGCAAGGAACTCACCTTGGTCAAGCCTTATCTCATGTGACAAAACTGTATGCAAACCCTTCTGGATGCTTGCACATTAACAAAGTATAGCCTGAACTGCCTGGCATAACTGCACTGTTACTGTTACCTGTGCTTGCTATGCACAAGCTAGCACATGCTGGCCTGCACCTTCATCTGCTGGTCAGACGTGCTCCATAAAGGGCATGGGGGAGGTAACCTACACACTCATGGGGATTCCCAGAATGTCAGCTTTTAGCATTGACCAGAGAGATGTTTGAGCCCCTACAGGTAACTACAACTGAAAACATGACACTGCTGCAGTCCACAAACATTCAGCTTTTTAGCTAGTCCTTTTTAGAACCCTCAGACATAAGACCAAGAGGACATGGAAATTAAAGACTGAGAAAAAGATGTCAGGTTGAAGAAGAGTCTCACCATTGAGGGGATGGCTTATGGAACGAGACAGGTGCAGACAGGACGAGACAGGCCAGAAGCTGGACGTAAAGAAATGTGATGGGATCGTGAGGCGGTTCACAAAGACAGGAGACAGAAGGGGGAAGATAAAAGATGGGTATCCATGCACACCTGAGACCTGTGCCGAGGCAGTTAAAGCTGTAGGAGACCTCGGCCTGATGGGGTCTAGTGGGCAAAGTCCAGGTTGGTTGTCTAGCACACAGGCGATGCCGGTGATCCTCTCCCTGCACCTGGGCAGCGTCCCTTCAGGAGACCTTAGGTGCCGGCCCTCTGACAACTCCCTCAGTTTTGGATTAGTGACCCCTGGCTCATCCTGGCAACCTGTCCTTGAGACTGGACTCTCCACTGGGCTCTCCTTAGCAAGCCCTGCTGGGATCTCTCTACCAGGAACCAGAGACCCAGCAGTTTGATTCTCCCTCTTGGAGGCTCGGACCTCTGGAAAAGAGGGTTTCTTTTTACAGGCCCCAGCAGGTGACTGTGGAGACTGTGGCTCAAGCAGGGTTTTTGGTTTGGTAGTGGGTGAGAAGGAGGCCAGTGTGGGTCTATCAGGCAATGGCTTGGGAATGTCAAGAATCAGATGTGCTCGGTTTGATGATGCCAACTTGCTGTGGAAGGACTTGGGAGATGAGCAGTTTACAACTGGCTGAAGGGCTGGCTTCACCAGAACATTTTCTTTCACTGGTAGCTTAATCTTCTCAGCATCTGCTGTGGAACTAAACTGCGTCTTCTCTGCCACTGGAGGGCTAGTCCTCCCATCAGTCAACATTTCGGTGGAGTAACCAAGGTACAGATTTTCCCCTACAGATATGCTCCTTGACATCTTAGCCCGGAAGCTGGTTGTAGGGTTCATGTAGGACTTTGGTTTTGCAGCCCTGACATCTTTGGCCAGCAGAGCACCAGATCCATCCATCTTCAACATACTTGCTGATAACACCCTGCAATTGTTAGGTCTGGGGTCCTTCTCAACCACCAAAAGAGTCTGGGGACGCTGCTTGGCAGAGGATATCACTCCAGGACCCTTATCTGTGAAGATTAAACAGACAAACATACCAAAAATAGACACGAGCCTGTAGTGAATTTCAAAATCGGAAAGTAACAGAGCTCTTCCAGCCTAGTGCCTCACCTCAGCCCCTGGGAGAGGTGAACAGAAACACTACTTCAGGTCAGTATCACCAAGTCTCAACACCTTGGCTTTTTTGCCCATCCCTCATTCTGCTCACACACTGCTGCTTACCTGATGAGAGAGATTTGGTTTTAAAGTGTATGGCCAAAAGACCTCAGACCACTGTGACCCTTAACTGAGAGGCCAGAGGAAGAAGGCAAAAACTTATATATAATGTTGCGGTGATAAGGTTTACTTTAAACCCAAACTTGAGTGCTTATTGATGGTACATGACTTGATTGTTTCAAAACTGGAGCTCTTTCACATGTAGGGCATGTATACAGTAAGCTACTTGTTACTGTCTCCTCCTTCCCTCTTCCTCTCCTCCCCACTCTGGGGAGCATCAGTCTTGATCTAGAAGCAACCACCCACAACAAGAAAGAATTTCTTTGCAACCAATTCATTTCACCCTTGGCATTGCTTCTCCCACAGCTGCCAGAAAAGTATCACAGACTGATAATTAGGAGACCAGCATCTGCATGACAAATTAAAAATATTTTCTCCTGACAGGCTAAGAAGACATGCAAAGCCTGTAGCTCAAAATGCAGAAAGACACAAGCTTAATTTAAATCTCTATTCAAGGTCAAATCTCCCCATTTCACTCTCAGGTTTATACCATAATTCCAGCCTGTGTCCTTACCTTCATGAACAAGGTCATGAACTGACTGTGCCTTTCTCATGACTGCATTCACAGGGACTTCTGGAAAGGGTGCAATAACCCGTTCAGGAGCCATACCAACTCTGCTGCCCTCCAAAGCTGATCTGCGTCGTTTCTGGATATAAACAGCCCGATTTGAATTCACACTCTCCAGGAGCTGGCTGCTCTCCAGTGCATCACCAGGATGGCTGCTGCCATTTTTCAACAGGTCTGGTGTAAACTGATTGGTTTGGTTTGGTGGTTCAATGGGCTTGGAATCCAGTGTCAAATTTGATGAAGAGAGTGACAATCGTCTAGAGAACATGATAAAGAAATCAAAGTTAAAACAAGTAAGTATGTTGCCCTGCACAAAACAGACACACACATTAAGCCAGTTTCTCTGGCTTAAAAAATAAAGATCCCTCCCTATCTGGATTTTTAAGTCAGAACTGTCCTAGACTGTTACCACTTCATCCTATTCATCCCTGGAAGCACTGGTCTTCAGGCATTTGACCTTAGGCTTTGCAATCACAAATAACATTGGGTCACCGTTTCCAGGGGAGACACTGTAAAAGGTGCAGGCAAAAGAGAAGGGAAAAATCCAGGCAGAGGGAAGACTGGGCAAAGTTAGGTCAGGTCTCTTCTCTCAGCTCACTTTATGAAATCTTTCCAGTTCTAAGATGGCCTAAGAGAAGCTAATTATACTTTCCTAACATAATAAAAGCATAGTTACTAGGAAAGCTGGTCAGTATCTTCAAAAGGAAAGCCTAATTTCCTCTTCCTCTCCACTTCAGACAAGCACAGGGGGCTTATTTTGAAAGGGAGGCAACTTTCAATCTGGCATGTTTCAACAGTTGAACAGATTAAAAGCCCAGAGGTTTCCGTAACCTAAAACTACCTCTCATTACATCCCTAGAGCATCAGTGACTTCCTTCGCTCACCACTGCAACTCTCCAGAAGCTTACACAAAAAGCTAACCACTGGCTTTCTTCCCAATCATACAATCCCAGCTTGACAGACAGACTGAAGCACTCCTGACAGCAGCCACAGCAGCTGAATACAGCGATGACAAAAAAAATGTCCCTAACATGGTGAATCTAAAGGCAGCTGGTGAACCACAGAAGATGTACCCAAATCTCCTCAGTCCTATATAACTAAATTAATTTGAGCTGAGATTTCAGATTGTCATTTTAAAGAAATACAGGAGTATTTGCTTGTTTTAAACATTTATGAATGCGAATCCACAAAAGTATTTACGCCATTTTTTTGCTTTGTTTTGTTTTTTTTTCCTTTTGTTTTTTTTTTCTCTGTTGTTTCTTTGTTTTGTTGGGATTTTTTTTTTTTGTTTGTTTGTTTTTTGTTTTTTTGGTTTTTGTTTTTTTTTAAACAAAAAGGGAAATACCTTGGAGAGGCCTTTGGGGCTGCTTTAGGATTGGTTTGGGTTTTTTTTTTTAAGATTAATATCCCCATGGGGCTTTGTATGAGAGTCCAGAGCACCCTGTGAAGGCATGGGACTGAGAAACAAAGCTGAGTAAGAAAGGACTGTAAATCAAAGGAAAAGTTGATAAGCCTACTTTCATTGTCCAAGCTGAATGAAATGCAAAAGAATAAACAGAGCACCAACAGTGAAGAGTATATTAGGTGACTGGCAACTCCTCCAAACTAATCAATCAAGACATTAATCATGAAACAATTAAGCACGTTCAGGGCAGGGGAAAGCAGAAAAAGAACAAAACAAAACTGTTGCTTTAGGAAGAAATAGAACAGGCTGAAGTGACACAGGATGTCCTGTATGAATCACCATGCAATCACCTGCAGGCAGCCTGGCAGGTACTGTGCTAACACTTATGTCAGGTACACCAAGACCAGAAGTTTGCTCAAGTATTTTGACCCGAGGCCCAGCACGAGACCTACTCACACTAGTAAAAACCAGACAGACAGAAACACTCAAAACAAGCAAAGCCATACCTGAGAGCTGGAGACTGGGAAAGAAAGCGAGAAGAAATGCTGAGGTTTTCAGTTCTTTCCAGATTCCTACATGAGCCACCTAAAATTTTTGGTTAAAGGGGAGAGAAAAAGGGAGCAGTTTAGTTACAGAACAAACATTCTGACACGTGCATTTGCTTATCACAGAGACTATCAAATGTTCTCCCATATCCAAGGGGATTTTTTTGAGCTAAAACCACAGAGAATTAAATCATTTCATTGCCTTTGCCTTTTCTGTTCTACTTGGATTACTCTGCCTTAAAATGCTACTCTCCCTATGGGTACACCGCCTCCTTTTTTGCTTCCCTTTGTGTCCTATCCTGCCTGTAGGACTGTGAGACACTGGCACCAAGAAGAAAAGAAACCCATCAAAAGAGGAAAAAAAACCCAAAAGCAAAAAGAGAAGAAAAAGAAATCAGACAACTCACATAGATATTGCTGCCTGCAACCATTATCAATTCTAAAAAGATATGCTTTGTTCTGGAGTTGGTCGATAAAGACTAACCAGCTCCTTTGCCACTCTGATGTCTCCTTATTCTCTCCCTCCACCCAGCATTACAGTCTTTTCTTTTGTGACATTTGTTATGCTTTAATATACCACTAGAGGCCACTACATGTCACCTATGGGGGGGGGGAGGAGGGGGGAGAGGCGTGAACACCCAGTTAATACCTTCATATACAACAGGAAAAACTAGTCCGAGAGCAAGAGGACAGTTTTTCATGATTGCAGGGTCAATACTTAACCCAAACAGACACAGATCCAAATCGCATCCATACAAACTTACACACAGACCAACAGAGTTAACTGATGTTGCTCTTCTGGAGGACTCTCTACATTGGTTCCCCATTTTTGGTCCTTCATACACCTACCCTCACAAAAGTCTAGCAGAACTTTTAGCTTGGTTTGACTTATACAGGGCATAAATCTGAAGTGACCTCACAAAGATCCCCCACCGAGCAGAGAGCTGTACCTTTTCCATCAGTGCTGCCCAGGCTTCCAAAATGCTGTTTGAGGAACTTTTCTTGATCGGGTGTCTGGGGGATTTCTCCCTCTGGCATGCTAGTACCCACATCCTCCTCTCCTTCCTCTCCCTCCAGGTCTGAGATGCCGTCCACGCTTAGGGGCTCAGTGCTTTCAGAATCTGCAGAAAAGGAAAAAAACCTGATGTTGCAATAGCATAATCATTGTAACATTAGCCAGGTCCAAAAAAAAAAAATTATTCAAAAAAGATGGTAATTGAACCTAGAATATTTAAACAAAAGTCACACAGCATTAAGTGTAATTCTCTAAGCTACCATATCCCCAAACAGCATAGCCTAGAAGATAATCAACACTAAACCTGCATCCTTACCTGACAAGGTAAAAGAAAGCCAAAGACACACAAGGCAAGTGCACTTTGATCAACTCTGGCTTCTACAGTGGCTTCACTGAAGTGCCTGCTCCAATGCACCTGAATCTTCACAGCATTACTAGCAAGACTATTAGGAGTGTGACCTCAGTTCAGCTCACGAATAGGATCAAGTATTAAAGATCAGGATAGCAACAGATAAACAGGGCACAGAACCACCCCAGCAAGCTGCAGCAGTGTTCCACAACACATATAAATACATTCATAATGTCTTTGCATCTTACCTTCATTCGGATGGTCTGGGCTGGACAGACGGCTGCTGCTGTAATCTACAGAGCAGGCACTGTCAGGACTGTGTTTGTCTGGGCATCCATTACTGTGATAACCTCTACTTAGCTTCCCATGGGGCAATGCTTTTACCTGGAACTCACTACAAGAGAGACAGCAAAGATACAGCACTAGAAGAAATAGTTGTTTTACATGTAAAGAAGCACTTTCTAACTTTAATAAGGCCTTACCTGTGTTAGCAACACCTTTGATTACAAAAGTAAGGCTTTAAAGAGAAAAAGAAGTTGATTTCTTTCATCATTACACAGTATATATTTTGCATTTCATTAAGCTTGGACACTGAAGTCTCAAGGGGACTGTCTGACTTTCTGGGTGTTGTCAGATTCCCATGATTCCATGATTACCAGGCACCAGCAACACAGCACTGCCCTGACTTGATTTCCAGCACAGGGGAGGAACAAGTATAGAAGTCTACGTAATGAAAAAGGGACAATCACCAGGCCTGTAACTGCACAAGAGAAACTCCAGTTTGCCAAAGATCTGAGCCCTAATATACTATTTTTTCCATGTTTATGACCTGCTTCTTTGGGCAACTTCTGTGTTGCAAAACAGAGAATATTCTGGGTTTAAGCAAGACTAATTAACTGAAGAACATCATACAAAAATACAATGTTGTAGGACAGCATTCCTGATTTCTTTTTTTATTTTACCAGTCTTATTTTGTCAAATGACACCAGCAATGTTCTTTTGCCTGATGCCTGAGGGTTCAGTTTTCACTTTATGAAATACTTGGATTTCAAATATACTCCAATGCGAGGCAGGCTACAGAAGTCACTCAACAGAACTGAATGGCAATGACCCCGGCCACTTGCAAACTATATACTTTGCAATGTGTCCAGTCTGTATCCAACATCACCAGAAGCCTCTCTTTCTTACGTGACAGAGCAACACATGGGTCTGCTCTGTCCGAATATTATCGTAATAAAATTTAAAATGTAAATAAAGAGGCACTGGGAGAAACCTAGCAGCTTCAACTGCAGAATCTTGGCATGCACTCTTGTATAAATGCCCATCTAAAGCTATCAGCCTGCTCCTTATAACAGAGCAGGAGGACACGGGGGAAATTATTTAATCAGCTATTAACATCAGGTTAAGAGGGGAAGGGAAGAATAAAATTCAGGGAAGGAAAAAAAAATGGGAGCACAGAATGAAACAGAAAATCAAGTGGGGTAAAACTAAACCAGAAGAAACAGCACAGGAAGAAAAAAAAGGCCTCCACTGTCTCCAGTATCCTTTTCAACTCCATCTGTCTCATGCAAGCCATTCTATTTCCCACAAAACAGTCACCACACACTACATTTGTTAAATTCTTCCCCAATTAGGTTTGAAATTGTCATAAATAATAGTGTACTGTCATTTCTCCCGGACAGACACTTCACTGCCACATACACATCACTGTTGAGTGGTTTTCCAGCCTCCAAGTTTTCCTTTGCTTATTTCAACCCAGATAAGGACGAAAGCAGAAAGACTGCTCCAAAGATGTTTATGGCGTCTTCTTAGTTTCAGAGTCCTTTAGCATCAGGCTGGCATAAAACTCAACTAAACATGCCTGGCATAAATCAGGCAGTAAGTCAACTCATCCAAGTTACCACACAAGCTGCAAGCAAACTAAAACAGAAACGTCTAAGCCATGCAGAGCAGAGAGTTTATTTTTAACCTGCTAGGGTCTGTGGGATGGATTTCATCTTGCTCAGGGTAGATGACACACTCCTCACTCTCAGGAGGTTCCAGTTCCTGTGAGAAAATCCCCTCTTCACAAGGTACAAGCTGAATCACTTGGGGTCGCTCACAGGATCGGTTATCTTGGGGGGGTACTGAGCTGCCAACCTGATTTTAAAAAAGAGAGAAAACTAGCTATTACCAGTGTTTTTCCTTAAGTCAGCAAGTGCTGTGCAGAGATAGAAAGCATGCATTACAGCAGAGAATATGATCAGAAAACTGAGATCAGAAAACACACCACTCTTTCCCGTTCCTTATTTATTATATTATAAATATATATATTTATTAAACTTGACAGTTTCCTATTTTGTTTCCTGTTTGCAACCCCTAAAATTCTCTGGTAAAGCACTGGACTATGTATCCCCTCTTCGACCACATGTCAGGACCGTAAGCCATGTGGCAGCAGGTTCTTCCGTTACCTTTTATAGACTGACTGGATATAGTTCAGAGAAGTATGTGAGGCACAGCTGAAAAATACTGATTTACTGCATGCAGTGAGCCCAATTTTCCCCTCAATCATGAAGTAATAAAGGAAGGAAAAACACTAATGATGTTAGGCACCAGAAAAAGAGTCATAAGCATTCTGCAGTATGAGCACACATTGCTTGCTGTGACCCATTGATACAAAGATTAAAAAGAACTTACTAATCTTGCACAGTGCACAACTAAAGGCATCATATGAGCCACATCTCAGTGGCTACCAGAGTCAAGAAACTACACCCCAACAGAGTGATCTGACAGGTAATCAGGTACACAGCTGTAATTCCGCACTCAGTTTCTCAGCTTGTTTTTGCCATAAATAATCAAAGAGCTAACAGAAAACATGAGGCCTTCTCTGTCACTGGAAAAAAACCTTGATTCCATATGGGCTCTGCTATAAGATGGCAGTCTCATGCTGCAGGATTACTGACTACACAAGAGTTATCTGAGCAAGTTTCTCAGAAGGCATTTAGAGCCACCTCTGAAGATATGAAGAATGGTATCGGGTAGTAATAAATGTAGGTAATAAAAATCAGAGGCAGCACAGATGCACTCAGAGTAGATTCACCTCCTCAGAGTAGTACTGCCCTTACTTTGTTGATACGCACAGGAAGATCTGCCTGCTCTTCTCTATCATCCCCATTGCTGTTTTGAGACAGCGAGTCTCGACTCGGAGAACGGGAAACAGAGAAAGACTCCAACTGACGCAAGTCCAGCATGGATTTCACAGTCATCTCGATGTTGCTGGTTGGCTGGGACCAGCGTCCACGTTGCCGGGGCATCTTGCTCATTGGTGCTTCTGAGCGCTGGATGGCTGCTATCTCTTTGGCCTGAAGGAAATTGAAAGAAAGTCTTAGATACTGAGCTCTGCTGATGGAAAGACAGGAGAGAAATCATGAGACCCACAGAAAAACACTATTAAGTCCATCTCCATAAAAGCCCCAAAGCTGCCTGTGAGACAGCTTAAAATTCCTCCCTTAATCATAAAGCATCAAGCAAAGATGATACTTCTGTTGATGCTGCTTGCAAAACTGAATATTTAAATGACCATCTTAGATCAAGCAGACAATCAGCTTCAGTAACACATGAGATTCAGGCCAGAAATGAAGGTGCAAAAGCATAACATCTGATGAAATGATACTGATGGAAAAATCCCAACTTTAAATCTCTTAAACTAGGCTCTATTTTGCCATCCCCCCAAGTCATTCTTCACAGAGAGGCTTCTCAATGGTTTCCCACTACAGCTGAACCTTTCACACCAGTACAAATGAATTTTTAATCTCCATGGGTATTTCTTTTCCATTTTCCCTATGAAGAGAAGTAAACCTGAAGGTTTAGCAGCTCACCCTTCTCATTTCCCAATGGGAAAGGCTTCTTGAGAGGGTAAGGTCTGGATCTGGAAAGGGAAAAAGATATACACTTAGTTGACATTCTTGGCCAGCAGTCCAGCTTTTTAAAGACCTCATACCTCATCTTTCTTTAAATGCAGCATTCCTACACATTTTGAACCAGCAGACTACTGCCAACACATGCTTTCCCAAAGACTACCAAATTAACGTAGCAAAATTTTAATGGGGATGTACTGTTTTATATAGGATTTTCACTGACTCAGCAGAGTCCTTTCACCCACCCAAGGCTTGGGAAAAAACCTGCTCCAATACACTGTAGCATCTGTGGTAAAAATACCTCAAATTATTAATGCTACTCTCTATTGTAAGTTTTATCAGACAACTCTAGAATCCTCCATGAGATGTCTTCTGACTTCTGTGGACATCTAATAGCTTGTAGACCTAAGCCCAGGACACTAATTCAAAATTTGATTGGCTAGTTGGAACTGGCAAGAAACTTGGCAATTTAACAAATTCCTAACCAGAGAACTCCAAAATGTAGCCCCTTTCAGGTGCAGGAATGAACTGCACATTACTGGTGTTGATCCATCTATTTCTGTCTTGGTGTTTCTCTTTCTGCCCATAACACAGTTATCCCCTAAGCCAGTGTCTCTCATCTTCTCCCCGCTTCACATTTGTGACATTTTTCTCCATCTCTGCCCCATACCCCTCTCCCATTTATACCTGAGTCTCCTTCGGTGTTGCAGCTGGACTCTATATGGAAAGACTGCAGCCCACGTAACTCATCTTCATCATTCCCCTCGTCTTCACCATCCTTGTCACTGTCTGATGAGAGTGCAGGTACAGAGGACAAGGCAGAGATGGATTCATGTCTGGAAGGCAGGAATTGGAAGAAGTATTATGGTCTATCTCAAGAATTGCTCACCATTTCAATCCTTACATCAGGCATTTCTCCACCTTCTCTCCCAAACAGCCCTCGTTCTAGCAAAACCCATCTCTGAGAAACAGGGCAAGTTAAACCCCACAGAAAGGTGCGTAGAACCTGCCACAGCAAATGTCTTGTACATGTGGAAGGGTGGCAGAAATCAGAAGTACAAGAGGCTGAGAAAGTGGAATGAAACTGGGCCTTCCATTTCAGACTCTGCCAATTGATAAGGTCAAGCTGGTAGAGCATATATGAAAGGCAAATATTTTTTCCACCCTTAAGCATTTCCCCCCTGGAACTGTTTTACACATCAAAAATGTCATAGAGCTACTCCCTGTTTGACAGCAATCAGGTATGTGGCAAATTATCACATAAGAGACAGGTTCCTATCAAGAACCATGCAGAACCTGAAGGCACAGCCCACACACCCTAAGAGCACCATGAGGCCTTTTTTGGCATTCAGGCACAAGGAATAATGTAAAACCTATTTTGGACAGATCTTTAAGTAATGTAGATCAGACAGGTGTTCCTGAACAGACCTCAGAGGCACTCCCAGCACAGGATTTCCCAATACCAATCAAGGACACTTACCAACACCAAACTCTATCTTCCCTCTTTCTTCTTCTCTTCCCCTTCCTCCCCTCACCCTTTCAGTCAACAGAACCAGAAGAACTAACCCATTTTGGACAATAACTGACAAATGAAGAATCCCTAACAAGTAAGTTTGAGTAGTGTCCACTCTGTGGCCTTGAGCTAGATAAGAGTACCAAACTCATCATTACTGACATTTATAGGACATCACTGGTGGGTGTTGAGTGCCCAAGATTATTCATGCCATAAAAATAGCTCATCCACCAAATACAGAGCAACCTGGCAAGGGACCAGCTTTTCCTTCAGCTGACAGACAGCAGGCAGTATACATGGTAAGAAGTAGTAAAGGCGTTTTAATCTTTCTCTCTTTCCATGTACTGGTAGAACATTATTTTCCATTTTATTACGAGTGGCTGAGCAAAAACTACTCAGGCCTTTCAGATGAGCTTTGAGGTGCTCTGGCAAGAAAAAGTGAAATAGTAGTCTGCAGAATCCTCCAGTGACACAGTTTCACATTGTCTGTCCTCATCTACTTTTGACATTTGACTTTGTCAGCCTCTTCATCTTCTCTACTGTCTACTTGTGTGTCCATCTTGTCACTCTCGTGTTCTTGTGTCTAAGCAGGGCAATAACAACAAAGTTCAAGCACCATGGAGGTTATGCCCTGTTTCGTCCTATGAGGTATTTTACACTTATATATGGTAGGCAATATTAACTTTGTATCAGTAACTTTGATAGCATCCTTCTGCCTTTATTCATCATGGTTAGTCGAGGAGTTTATTGAGGAAGAATTGTTGGACTATTTGACACTTTAATATCTAACTGGTTAATACCTCACTATGATGAGGTGAGATGACAAGGCAAGGTTATATGTTTGCTAAACTCCTGCATGTACTGTCACTGGTGTAAACAGAGAAGTGAGGATTTCTATCAGTGTGTTTCATGTTACTTCTAGAAAGATGGCCCCTGTCCACCAGATGGTGACAAAATTAGGAAAGGGGCTAAAAGTATGTTACAAAATCCTCAAAGGAGCAGAGTATGAGAATGCAAAACATATTTAGGAAGTTGGATGGGCATTTTTTCATAACTCAGAGGAAGTACCAAACAAATTATGAAGTCACGTGTTTGATAAAAATGTAAGGTTATCTTGCATTATCCCAGCAAAAATTCATGTCCCCCTTCCATATCCTCCTTTTTACAACTCAAATATGCTTTTCAAACTCAGTCCTGTGACTTGAAGGGAGGTAACTAAATGGGGTTTTCAAAAGGATTTTAGGCCCACTGACTTGAAACTGAGATACTCCTGAAAATGAAACCTAGGTTCACAAGGTCTTGAGTGTTTTAACTGTTGTGCTTGCCCAAGTCAATCCCTAATTTGGACTTCACTGCTTTCTCTTTTCTCTCCCTGCCTTCCTCTCCATGTATTTTGGATTTTCTTCTAGGCCCCTCTGTTGCAGATGTCCCCTCAACACTCTTCCTCAGTTCTTGTTCATACTTAGACGGAAGTCAGAGTAATGTAGGGTGAGTTTTCAAGCACAGGAGCTGCTTCCAAATAAGCAACATACAAGAGTATTTTGAAAGCAAGACAGTAGGACTTCGGGGTTTGCAAAATTCCTGCTGAGAACGGGTTCAGCCAAACCCCAAGAGTGCATCATTATATCTGAATGTTTCAGAGTAGCTATTCCAGAATGGCATGTACAGACATGTCCAATTCTCATGATACATGTAACTCAGAGCAAGGATTGCAATTGTCCTTGCTCTCGTCGTCTTTTTTTGCTGAGGAACTATCCCATTCTACTACCAGGCCTGGACCTTGTTCTGGATGGACGGGGAGAGCTCACTGCACTTCAACTCCTAGTTTCTGAATGGTCTGCTAGGATGGTGTCAATGAGCAGTGAAGGACCTTCAGTCAGAAAGTCTTCAGGACACATATATAGACTTAAAAGTGCCACATGTCTTTATGGAGTTCTAGTATAAACACATCCAATCTTAGGTACTCTGTATTCTTCTGCGTGTCCTGAATTCAACCCTTCTTCCTTTTGTTAGAACAGACCAGACAAGAATGGTAACTAACCATTTAAAGAGGTACATTGTCAGAATTCCCACTCTCATCTTGTGCTACTTAAATCCTCAGCTTTCGGGGCATATTTATGAAACATCCTACACAGTAGGGATCACTATCAGATTGCTGCCCCCCTCCCCCTCCCAAATGCTTCAGGGTTTTAAAAAGAAAGTTTACCCTGTTTTTCCCCATGAAAGATCACAGTGCTGCTGACTTCAGAGTTTCCCTGGTGTTATAATTGCAGCAGTTCAGCACAGACTCAGGCACTGCTTCTGACCTGGCATCAAAAGGCTGCCCCATTCTGAGCCCTGGAAACTGCACAACTTTACTGGACTGGACCAAAGCCTCACTGTGAATTTGATAAGGAGCTCTTCTTTCCAAATATATCTGACAGCGCACAGTACTTCATCAGTGTACGTATATAAGTTTTAGACAATTTAATTTGGATGACGTTGCTATCTCCTGCTATTTGTACTAAAGCTTCAATAAAAGTCATGGAAAAAGTGACTTTTAAAATTAAAAAATATAAACACTCAACTAAAACATGATTATAAGACCTGCAAACATTCCACAGTAAAATAAATTTAAACCTTCCCTTCCATGAATTTGAGACAAGCTTTTCTAAACCATAAATACATACTTGGATCAAAATCAAAACATTATTAAAAGGTCTTTACATGGTTCCTTGTCTGCAAATATAAATGCCTCAAAACTGAAATGTACCATCAATATAAGCTGCGTACAAGTTCTATTACTGCAAACAATCAAAGCTCCTCATGTTCAGCAGATGAGAGAAAAGCACTGTATCTGCAGTTATCACAACCAGCAGCAGAACTGAAAGGCTCTCTGGGGCACTATGGAGAACTGTGGATCATACAGGTCAGATTAGTTCCAAAATAATCTAATATCTCATAAAGGCAAGTCAGAAAAGCCCTTCAGAGGAGGAATTTTAGTCTCTTTAGAAGTTTTTGGATGGACTGAAAAGGCTGGGACTCATGTTTTAAGAGAAGGTTGGATGAAGAGAGGCTATGATAAAGGTTTACAAAACCCTGGGGACTACGGATAGCTGGATGCATAGAGACAGTTCACTAAAGCTCACAATATTCAGAAGAAGGAAGCTTTCAACAAAACTAGCAGGAGTGTGGTTTCATAGAGACCAAAAAAAAGTCCCTCTTTTTTCCACAGAGAGCAATGAACTTCAGGAATATGTCACCAAAGCAGGTTGCAGAGGCAAACAATATTACAAAGTTCAGAAAGGATTTATACAAATTCAGGGGACACTGGGTCTGTGACCAAATATTAAAAGGGAGAAGGCAGAGATGTACCTCCCAACATCCCTGACATAACAATTGAGTATGAAGCAAATGGACTATAAAGGTTCACTTAGCAAGGCTTACACATTGTCTTACTGAACACCATCTTCCATTGCCATTGTCACAGGCAGAATACTGGGCTTCATGGAACACTGGTTTGACCCACAAAGGCATTTTCTGTGTGTTTATGCTCCAGATGTCACTCACCTGGGCCAATCCCTACCCTTCCAGTGGCAGCTGGATGGAAACACCACTGTCTGGAATTGGAAATCTTTAGCTCCCCACTGCCTCCTCAGCTCAGTTTTGTTTCCCAGTATTATTTTGATTATCCATCCTGTCATACGCACATACTATGGAACCAGCAGAATGCATTAATTCCCCCACCAAATTCCAGCAATACTGTTCTAGAGAAAAGTCTAGTAGAATAAATGACATATCACCAGGCAGGGACCTTTCTTATACTACTGTGAGTCCTTCCAAGACAACAGTTTTACACCAGAAGGTGCAATCCAACTCTCCATTGCAACTTACACAGACAGACTTTGGAAACACAACCAGAACAAGTACAGGGCATCTAGAAAAACAATCTTACTCAAGTTCATTAATTTTTCTTCTCCCACCTCAGTAATGCTGGTCCAATAAGGTCTTCCTCCATATTCAGTCCCAATCCAAAATGCTCTGGAGTTATGTCTCTGCTGATCTCCAGCGACCACAGTGGTCGATCAAAATTGAAAACAAGCTCTCAGAGCTGACCAAACAAGTAGATTCTAGGCTTGCAAAGAGGTTAACAAACAAGTTTAATAGTTCTGAGCTTGGTGTGGCACTAACACCGCCCTTCAGCAAGCCTCTGTGACGGAAACAAGTATCACCTAATGCGGAAGAGGACTGGGATTATCTGTCACAGGCTGAGCCTCAGTAGGGTAAGGCTGCAGCTGCTGGAATAATGGAGTGTCTGCTATAAAAAGCACATTGCTTGACAGCTCCAGAATTTTGGCTAGAAAAAAAAGCTTCCTGACTTCTCCCAGAATCATTACTGAAAGCACTTATTAGACAAGACTCATTTCAAGAATGAGCAGATCAAGACTTTCCCAAATGAAACTATGTAGACAGACTTGTTTCAACATTACTTGCTCCCAAAGGGAGTGGGAGGGTCCTTGTGATACTCAGTGCAACAACCAGAGTGGCAAGTCCTCCAAGCTTTGGCACTTTTATATCCAGAACTCAATTTGTAGTTATTTGGAGGAGGAAAATTGTGGGCCATAACATCAAAAATCTGTGTTTATCCTTTTTTCCCCCAGCTTTGATCCCATATTAGCTTGGTCGGGACCCTCTCTTGCATTGCTAACAGTCAAATTAGTCTCAGCTACTTACTAACTACAGAGAAACCAAATACATTACCCTAATAATCCATAATCCCCTGCCACTCTTGTTCTGTTTAAAAACAGGGTTTGTGTTTAAGCACCACTTTTTAAAGGAAGGTCACCAGATAAATTTAGATCTATTCAGTTTGCAGGCTCTCGTAGTCCGTTTTTAGATATGCTGTTTACTGAGGAAAAAAATAATAATATGATTTAGCTGCCAAGAAGTTTTCCCATGGAAATGATTTTTATATTTATTATTTATATTATAATTATTTTTAGGTGACCTTTTTCAAAGCCTCCAGAAAATAGCTAACAAAGAAACAGTACAACCGTAAGGACCCTTTCAGAATTATGACCAACATAAACTCAACTCATTCAGCACCAATGCTGCAGAAAACAGCCTTTAAATTGCACTCAGCCTAGGTCCAGAGAACTTAATTCATGAAGGAGCAAGGCTTCCCTGGTGGGATGCTCTGTACCAGCCTCAGAACTGCTAGGTAAACTTCTTATTAAAGTTTCTGACCACATCATTAAACTAGATTAAGACACAAAGAGCATTGCATATACACTGCTATCAGTGAAGCAACCCTACATCTGTCTGGAAGATCACAGTCAGGCTTCTTACACCCGAGGAAGGGAGACACAAAAGCTGCAGCAAATCCAACAGAAGAGTAAGTGAACTTTTGGAGGACACAATCAGTGACAACAGCAGAAATCTTACAGTTGAATGCCAGTGCCACACTTCTCACATTAAACCCTACAAAGCCAGCCACCTCTTCTCAGTCTACTCTGCTCACCTCATGAGTCCAGCTGTCTTGTGTGGAGAAGACTTTTCTGCCTGCTTCCCTCTCTGCTTCATGTCAGACAGTCGCTGCCGCATGTTGATGGTCATCTCTGAGCTTAGGCGCCAGATGAAGATACAGCTGAAAGAATGAAAGGTGAGGCAGGGGTCAAGTCTCAGTTCAGTTTATTGATATTATCAATTCTCACTGCAGAGGCAAACAAGAGCCCTTCTCTCTGTGGTGGAGAGACACACACAGAAACACTTTCACAGAAACTCAATCCCATCAGAAGCCTCATGACAAAAGGGTCAAACCTGCCTGGCAAAGACTCCCTGTGGGTTAGAGCAACTGCAGAGATATTTGCACAGATTCATCTCTGCTCCTTTATGTTTATTTGACTATCTGACCAGCTGCTGAAGGAAACATGGTCATCGGGAAAAGTGGAAACTGCAGATGTCCTCTGCATCCTCTAACAGTGGCTAAGCTGCAGCTTCTGATTACAACTACCCCCACAGGCAAGGCCTTCCTAATGCCACCATTCCGTGGAGTCTCTTTTGTGTAGTAATGGTTAAGCTCATGTTGCAATACTTTTTGCAGTCAGGGTGCTCTAATATTTTACTTGGACTCCCTTCAGGAAACTTCTAAGGATTTTTATTGAATTTGGTCAATGGATTCAAAAGCATTTGAGAGAGGGAAACAAACAGTGTGATCTCATTTTCTTCAGAAATCTGGCTAAAAAAAAAAAAGAAGAAAAAAGTTCTCAGCACATTAGAGAATGCTGTATCTCATCTTCAGCTACTAGAAAGTAAAACAACCAGCATTTTCTTTGAAATTTAACCTCAGTGCTAACTAATTCTTTTCATCTAACCCATCTTTCCTGTCTAGCTAGGTGTACTTACACTGATGTAGAAACAGAGATGGTGCTTTTGCTATCACTTACAAAATGCTGCATCTTACTTTGGAATGCAAAGAGGATTTAATCCAGTTCTTCAAGACCCATCAGTGCCACCATACTCATGGGTACTCCAAGGTACAATGGAGTTTTCAATGAGAGATTTTCCTCTCTTCCTTACTAGTCTGTAAAAATTCATTTGCTCGACCATTTTGAACAATGACAATGAATTTTTGTCTCCCTAATCTGAGACAAATGCCAAAAGCACCAGGATCCCAAATCCCTGCATCTTCTCCATTTTTTTTCCTCTCATGAGGAAGCATATTAAAAGGCTTTTATTTTCATACTACCCAAAAAGAAAACAGAAATCCCACTTAGCAGTCTGTGTAGTTTTTAATGAAAAGCTCAAAATTCCCTTCTTGCCCCCAGTGCCACTCCCTTTGTGACAAAGCTCAGGAGCATCACTCCCAGCTATTGAAGTCACACACAGACCCCTCCCCTCAACAGTGAACACACCATCATCCTCCCCCTGCTCCAGCTTTTCAGACAGGAGAAAGTGGTGAGGCCCTGCATCTGGGAACTATGGCAACCCAGGGCAGCCAGCTGCTTCCCCTCAAGCAGCAGCTCACTCACATGGATCAGCAATTAGCATCTGCTGCTGAGAAAATACTGACAAGCAGGAAACAAAATTCAGAAAGCAAATCCAGCTTGTTCTTGTATCCCACCCCCCCCCCAGCTTAGAGATAAGCAACAAACAGCATGAACTCATAGATCCATTAGTATACACACAAAGCTCCACAGAAGCATCCTCCCACCAACCCCTTTTGCTGCCTTTTTTTCCCCTTGCAATATGTTTCTCACACAGGTCTCCCAGTTCTTGTGCCTTTCCTCATCTCTGTACTTCTTTCTATTCTTAGATTTATTCCTTGCAGATGCTGCCATTTGTGAACAGACTTATCCCTGTTCTTCTTTGAAAAACATGCTTTTCTCATCTCCTTACAGCAAAGCCCTTCATGAATCCTTTCCTCACTTCTCAACCACTCTCCAACATTGCACAAAATCCCAAAGATCACTGGGGACCTCAAATCTTTCATGTTTCTGGAATTTATCAGAAATCCACAACTAAAGGACTCTCTCCTTCAACTTTTCCCCTAAGCTACTTAAACACATGAAAGGTAAAGAAGGAGGAAAACTAAATTATTTACAGTTTATTGAAAGAAATAACCAGTCAATGAGATTTAAGGTGCTATATTGTATGTTCTGTAATAACTCATCCTCTATAATTCTTTTTCTGGTTCAATTGTGTTTTATTGATGGAAAAGAGAAAGAGAGAGAAACTGAGTTACTCTGGCCTTAAAATAGCACTCCAAGAACCATCTTGCTCAAAGGAAAAGTTTTATTCAGTTCATCTGATTCTGATTCAGCATTGACTGACTCCAGAAGTTGAGGGTCCACTCCCCTATATAATCATTGTATTAGGCATATATTCTTCCTTCTCCCTTGGGCTCAGTCTGGTGATTACCCAAGCTTTTGGTGAGCTTAAACCAGCACTAAACTAGCAGAAAACTCAGCCTGGAGTGGTGGGTGCTGGTGCTTATGAGAGGTCAGCCACAGCATAGCTGACTTAAGGGAGTGGGGAAGAGACCATATGGACAGGAGCAAAGCATAGGGACAGGCTTGTACCTTTTGCCACTAGACAGGTCCATTCACCTGGTGAAACCTCACTAACAGGAGTACTCTAGGACAAAGTTTTGCCACCACTGGTCAAAATATCACAAGATGTCTTATGTTACAGACCTGAAAGCTGGTAAGGAACCAGGCCACATCCCTGTCTACTTTCCAGCAGGGAACAGTGTTCACACTCAGAAAACCACAAGGGAAGTATTTCACATGGGCGTCTCATTCCATGGAAGGATAATACAAGCTCTGTGAGCTTTGCCAACAGCTCATACTTAAGAATCAGAAATGCCTAAGGTTTATTTGGATTTCATAAAACCATCCCTCATTAAAAAAAATTAAACTTCTACCTTCCTTCAGGACACACGTTAAATACAGGGTGAGATGGCACGAGCTGATAGCACAAACAAGCAAACCCCTCTTACCTGTCACCAGAAACAGAGATCAGATGTTTGCAGTCATTACTGAATTTCATCCCAGTTACAATCTCTGTATGAAATAGAAGAAAAAAACAACAAACTTCCCTGAATTATTCCAATGGGCAGAAGAGAGCATTACCCAAATAGACTATATGAACTCAGTAACTCAAATTCTAATTAACTTCAACACACTTCATATATCAATAAGCCCAGTTACCATAAACATTTAATGACGAAATGATGCTTGATATGGAAAGGGTATCCCACAGCAAAATAAGCACAAAGACTGAAGTCTCTTTTTGCCTATAATAGAATAGCCCCTGCATGGTAGGTATATCATAATGAGACTTAATATATGCTGAAAAAAACACAGACTACCTTATAGACTATCAGAAAAACTGTGTAAACAAATACATGACCTGACACACCTGTGTGCTCTTATGTTTTGCAATGCAAAATGTGGTCTGAACAGTTGAAACTGCAATGATAATAGGCTATTATAACTTCATCCAACTATAAATCTACCCCAGAATACCCACTGGGTAAACTTTGGTGGGGAGAAACCTTCAGAAAGCTTTGACTAGTATCAGACCCTACTATACAGCCATCAGAAGAAAAAATGCATTTCCAGAAGTTAACGTGTCTTACCTGAATGCCCATACATGGTTGCAACACACTCTCCAGAATAGAAATCAAAGATGGACAGGTTCTTGTCAGAGCAACTGGTTGCAATATAAAGACCAGAGGGATCAGTTTGCACCTTGTTTAGGAAATAAGAGAATTGAAAAGATCTGATGAGAAAGTGCCCTCAAACTGCATGAAAATGGTCCAGAATACCCAAGACAGTCATAATAGTTAACAGAATAAAATGCAAGTAGCTCCCACAGGACTCTAAGTACCAGGCTATCCAGCATCACAGGACACATCTCCAGCCTGACTGAACTGTTAAGACTATTTCCAACCTAATCAAGACTAAAGGCATTTACATTAAATGCCTTCATGACTGTGAAAGCACCACCACCAATGGAGAGATTTATACCTCTCTTACATCCTTTTAACCAGTGGGGTCTTACCTTCTTCTATCTTAAGATCAAAACAAACAAACAAAGCCCACACATGCCAAAACACACACCCCTCCAAAAAAATAATCAGAGCTGACAGAGTTAAGTGAAATATCAAAAGACTCCAATCTTCAGGAGAGAAACCAAAAAAGAACTCAACGCTGACAAGAAATTGTCTTTGATAACGATGATGTCAAATCTCCAGCATTTGCAACTCACATTCTTGGGTTGTTTGGGTGTTTTTTTATATACACCCATTTATTCTTTATCCTGGATCAAATATAAAACCCCCTCCAAATACCTCAATGGGTCTACTGCAGAACTACATAGCAAATAGCTATTGTCATAGCTGTTGTCACCAAACGTCCTGCTTTGTCCTTTGTAGAACTTTAAGGAACTAAGAGTGAAAATGTCTGTTTTTTAATGGAGACATGGTATTTAAATAATAATAACATTTTTTTGCTATATTTATTTTGTTGCTGTAACATTTGTTGCCAATGTCACTGTCTGGGTTCTACTTGTTCAACTGCAATCCATATTATGATCTCAGAACAACATGCCCAGAAAGGTTAAATTCCAGAGAAAAACCATAATCCCTTCATTACATAATTGTCCTAAAAATGAAAAAAACAACATTGAAAATAATTGAGATTCCCCACTCAAGACACACATGAAAAAAAAACCCAACCAAAACATAAAGAATACTAAAAATTAAAAATCCAGCTCCCAGCAATATTTCATCGTTTGTGGTCTGGAAAGATATAACCCAGCACCTGAGCTTACAAGAAATAAAGTGTAACATGAATTTTTCATTTTCATTACTCTGGCTTATAAAAACCTTTGTAGGAATTATAATAGGTAAAGAGAAAGAGACCTTCTATTTCTCTGTAAAACAGAAGAGGTAACACTGAACAAAACTATTTGCTTTCCTCTCCCTTTTACCCAGTTGGAAGGGACCTACAACAATGAGCAAGTCCAACCGCCTGACCAATTCTGGGCTGACCAAGTTAAAGCACGTTAAGAAGCGCATTGTCCAAATGCCTCTTAAACACTGACAGCCTTGGGGCATCAACCACCTCTCAAGGAAGCCTGTTCTAGTGTTTGACCGCCCTCTTGGTAAAGAAATGTTTCCTCATGTCCAGTCTAAACCTCCTCAGGTGCAGCTTTAAACTGTTCCAATGCATCCTACTTGCCTTTACAGCATGAGCCCGTGCCTCACTTCAGAAACAGGCCAGAGAGAGAAATTATACATCAAGTTCAGCAGTCATTGACTCTTTTCCTGGTTTAGCCTGATGGAACCTCAATACATTATCAGCCTTTAAGGATGGAGGTAGGAGGAAGCAGCATCAGTATAAGGGACAAAGCATGGGGGGGGGGGGGGGGGGGGAGTTTTTGTTGGTTAAATTTTTTATTTTTTTTTTTTGGCCGTGAGCTTTTTTTTTAAGAACCAAAAAAAAAAAAAAGGAAAGAAAAAAAAAAAGAGGCTTATTTTTTT
>JANIJG010017479.1:0-27826 GCA_024611175.1 Megaceryle torquata | reverse complement strand
CAGTCTTCTCTTCTCCAGACTAAAGAGCCCCAGGTGTCTCAGCCTTTCCTCACAAGGCATGTGTTCCAGTCCCTTCAGCATCCTTGTAGCCCTCCGTTGGACTCTCTCGAGTAGATCCCTGTTTCTCTTGAACTGGGGAGCCCAGAACTGGACACAATACTCCAGGTGAGGTCTCACCAGTGCAGAGTAGAGGGGGAGGATCTTCTTGCTTTGGAATAGTCTTCTTGATAAGGGAATGGGGAAGAATTGTCTTGGGGTAGGATTTTTGTCTTACTCTGAAACAGAAAAAAACTTGGTCAAGCTTGGTGTATGAAACGAAGTAATTTTGTGCAGATGCCCAGTAGAGATACTGTAGACTATACTCTCTCTACTTCTGACCAGAAATCCCACGTGTGGAGAGCATCTCAAGCCTCTGATAGCTCGCATGTGTGATTACAAACCATGTTTCTGACAGTGGAGGAGGGTGATGGTGAGCCCCAGCTTCAGAGGGTGCATGCCTGGGGGCAGCCTTACATGGTGGTGTCCCTCCCAAGCAGGATGGAGTGTGATGGGCCATGCATGGTCCTGCCTGGGCAATTATTTTGTAAAGGACAACTGTCAGGAAATGCTGAGCATTTAATGAAGATCATCTTATCACATTCAGTAGCAGCATTCTGACCCTGAAGGCTGCCTCTGTGACTTAATGTATATGCCATGACTCACAAGAGCTTCCCATCACAAGACCTTCAGTGGTCTTACTCTGATTTCTTCCCAGAGCAGCCAGGGAGCACAAATGGGACATCATTGCTCTGTTGTAAGCCTCTCTTAGGGGACAAGCCTAAAATTTCAGCTTCCTCCCATATCTCTCCATTAGCTGCATTTGTGTGTGTGCCTCTGCGTGTTTCTGTCCACCAAGAGTCAAGAGCTGCTGTCTGAGATGTACCTGCCTCTGGAATTCTGGCTCTGCCCAGAGTGGTGAACTAAAAAAGAGGCCTGAGCAGTCCAGATGTAGCAAAGTTTTGGCATGTTGCTAAGAAATGTTTGCAGTATTCAATGAGCTGAATGGTGAGTATTGAAGGTAGACATGTAGTTTCCTATCTTTGGTCACTTTTTTTCTCTTCTTGTTATTTATCTTGTTTAATACTAAAAATAAAAGGAATTAGTCTTTAACCATTTACACATGAAAGCTGAGAGAAAATTTAAATATTTTTACCAACAAGGGCCATCTGACACTTTTTGAGAGATTGTTGAGTGAAGAAAAATGTCATAAATAGAGAAGGAGAAAAATGTATAAAATTTGGCATAGCAAGGATTTGATTTGTTTTTCCCTTTTCTTTCTGTGTGTGTTCAATCAGTTATCTTCATGGGTGAAATATTACAATTGAAGCCAACTTTTTGGTAACAAAATCTCACAGTGAAAACTGAACTTGCTTGGGCTGGGCAGGCACTGTGGGCTGAGCCTGCTTAGCTTGGGGTTTTGGGGTTTTGGTGTATCTATTCTGTCTGGAGACTTGAACTAGATGGTGACTCCTGCTTTTGAGGGAAATATCTTTATGAAGAAATCTACAGTGTTTACTGCTGATTTTCTACTTCATATATAAAGCTTTGTACAGGACTTCAAAATAGATACTATGCTGAGCTTTTTGATGTGGAATGAAATTATTGCGGTGTGTAACGTTGACTGAAATGAACAGTTTCAGTTGAGGTTCAGTGAAGTTAACCCAAACACTTCTAAGAGACAGTAACCAGAGCGCGCCCCAAACAAAAGCTTAAAATATCCCTGGGAATGGACATGACATTGATCAAAACTCTTCTCCCTGATGAGGAACAGAGGTGCAAAGGAGAGACTTTTCTTAATGTTTGGGTAGGGAAATAAATATAAATTACCTGAGGTTCTCTGGCCAGATACGGTGAGATCCTAGCCTGGGTGCCTGTGCCCTAACTCCAGTGGCACAATGTTTGCTAAAAGCAGAGAGTCATATTCTGAGGTGTGAAGATTTGGTCAAAAAGCTCTTATTTATTTATTTATAAAATAAAAGCAGAAATAGGCATCCATGAAAGAAAGGACTCCCGGAGGGCAGTTCAGACCACGTGTCGGTCTGGGCTGAAGACCTGAAAAATTGCAAAGAAGCTAATAGCCATTTGTCTGATGTGAACTTTGAATTATGCTGATACATAGAAAGAAATCCGAAGAATGATGCAGACTCAGAAAGACAGAAGATAATCTCCAGCTGAAAACGTCTGTAAGGTATTTACTGAAAGTATAGCTATAAAGCAGAGCTGATAATCTGTGCAGTCTGGTAAGGAAGGGTATTTCACACAATCTAGCAATTGGGCAGAAAGTCTTTAGTCAGAAATGGTAAAGAAGGCTTCAGTTAAAGTTATGAAATCAAAAAGCATCAACTTTCATATGGATGCATTCTGGCACATCAATAAGTCAAAAAAGTTACATATTTAAACATAATTACTGTAAATAGGGAATTTGCTGAATTAAAAATGATGTTGCATGAGAATTACTCTTTTATGAAGATTATTATGATGCATTTATTTCATTTACACATCATGTTACCTTAGGTTAATTGGCATTTATTTCAAAAGAAGGATTCACTGAGAGAATATAATTATCATATGGTCAATTATACTGGTTATGCTAGGAATGATTATAGTGAATATTGATACAAGAATCATGACAAGAATGACTATGAAATTAAAAAAAAAAAAAAAAAAGAAATGAATCACTGGCATAAAAATGTAGAGCTATTTTTCTTCAAACTCATCTGTGAAATTCAGAATTTTCAATCCAGCACTGGACTTCAAGAAAAAATGTTGTTTTCACTTATATTATTTAAAATCTTATATAAAGCAGCAGTTTTTAATGACATTAGGATTTTTTTTTAATTATTACTTTCAGTTACTTTATTCTTTTAAGACACTTCTAATTTTTTAGTGTTTATTTTGGCTGTATGTGTGATACGCATTAGAAGGAAATTAAAACTCATAATAAGATTTTCTTCAGCTATTATCCCTCTAAATCAGTCTAAAAAAATTTTTTTTTCAGTTTTGCAGTAAGGGAGTGTTTAGATTCTGTGTGGTTTTTTTAGTGGTGGAGTAGAACAACATCTAAGAACAAAACTGCCTCGCCCCCCTGCCTTTTGCTTCTTATCCAAAACATTTGATTCATGTCACAGTGAACTGTGTCTGCTCCTAGCCAAGAGGTACACAATCAGTTAACAGGGATGAAATGGAGTGATATTCCTGAAATGTCCCTTTACTTCTCCCCTAAAAATTAATCCCATGTGTTGTCATTGTGTTTCTAAGTTAGTTTGAACCTGGAACTTGTTTCCTTGTAACCTGGCTAGGAGACTCTTTTTCCATTGGCACGAGACAGACAACTTGGTGTGTTTGCCCAGCTCAGGGCCCCATTTATACAGACAAATTTACTGTGCCAGAAGTTACATTAAAGCGTCATACTGCCCTAGTTGTTTTAGAACAGGATTCTGCAACATGGTAAACTTTCCTACATAAACATTTACCTATGCAGAATTTATGCCAGTGCATTTTTACTTAAAAAAAAAAAAAAAAAATCACATTCTTCATTCTTGAAGTGGTGAAGACAACTTTCACATATATACTACTACATTGCATTTTCCTTGTTTCCTGAGGGGAAAAAAAATATTGTCTACTATGAAAGCTAAACCTTTCATCTAGATTTACAGCATTATGTGCACATCCACTCAGCTGAAAAGGATGAAGAGGCAGGAGTCAAAATATGTTGAGGCTGCTTTCATTCTTCTCCCCACCATGTTGGTAAGCCCAGCAATGTCCATTTGTTTATTTCCCACTAAATGGTGATCAACATAACATAAATTTGCTCTCCTAATGACCCCTATTATATACTGTCATATGTGAGTATCTGGTATTCCAGCATGACTGCAATGCAGTCTGTTAGCAATCTTTGCAACTTCACAGTGTTTTGGATATAGATGGAGAGCAGTGTACATGTTGACTTAAAGTATCCTGGTAAGTGAGAAGCAAGTTTTCTGAGCAGGGCTTTAGAAAACTCTTCCTCAGAATGATGTATTTATGAGTAACTGGGTATGTGCAACGAGGAAATGGAGCAATTGGAGCATTATTATGAGGTATAGATAGGAAAATTTGCTGAAAAAAAAGAATTTAGTATCTAGAAGAATGGCATTCTGATTCATAGAGGTGTTTGACTGTGTGGTAACTTGGAAATTGCTGTCTAAAGAAAGCTGTTGAAACACAGTTGTTGAAACACCAATTTTGAGATGTTTATAATGAAAATGGATATGTTCCATGCAGATCAAAAGGGGCTTGGTGCTGAACACACCAAGTCACTGGGAAGCCTTTCTGCTTTTCACTTACTTTGTCCTGCAAGTCATCACCCAAGCTGTGAAAACAGCAACTTTGTGTTTACTTGATACTAATACATGTGACCAATCTTTCACTGATGCAATTACATAATAATAGCACTGTTTCTCCTTTATGGTGTTTTGACTGTACATAATGTTAGTAAAAACCCTGGGGAATGCCTCTAGTGCCCATGTGGGTTCAGTGTGGTGGTCTTCAGGCTGCCACTGGTCTGGCGCTGTGGTCCAGAGCAGCACTGTGTGGATTTTGGCAGAAGTCCTGGCTGCAGTGAGACTGAGGTAGTGTGATGAGGGCTGCCACTTTCCATGTAAGTGGTTGTCCTGGGTACAGCACTCAGGAGATGTGGCTCTGCTGCTTCAGTGCCTGCAGCTAGCTTGGTTGGAGTGAGCTTACATCTCTGTGCTTTGCTCCACCATGAGGCAGAGTGGCCTTGAAAAGCCGTGGGATACTTAAGTTTTACTTTAGAAGTCTTGCCTCACTGAACTCCACGGCAAAACTGCAGTTGACTTCACAGGGATAAAACCTGTCTCTTATTCGTGCTAGATTTGGACTAGAAATCTCAGCTTCCACTAAAGCTAATGGAAGTCACATGCATGTTCTGGGAGGAGAGCAGATCTCTTTCATCTCTTGAGTACCATGCTCCTCTGTGGCACTTCCAAGGCTGCATCAGTTATCGCAGGTCCGTTTATTTTAATGATGCAGCAGGAGTGTCCTAACTTCCTACGAAGGTACTTTGTTGTAATTATCTTGTATGTCTAGGGGCACCACAAGGGGTTACATTTATTTTACTGCCAAAGAACTGTTGTTTCAGCTGCAGTTCTATGAAGAAACAATCACATCTCCAGCAGTTTGTTAGATTAATCACAGGTGTGTAATCCCAGGCATACCCTGGAGGGTATATCCTTTGACCCGGTTCCTTTTTTAAAGGGGAAACTCTGAATTAATATCACTTGCATTGCTTATCACCATTCACACTGGGTTTCTGCAGGATGCTGTGAAAAATAAACTAAAAGCTTCCATGACCTTTATTTTAGTTGTGAGTATTGTAATTTAACAAACTTGAATTGCTCATTGGCAAAATTCCCTGGAGAACTGAGTTAATGATAAAAGTTTGAATGCAGAACTTGTCCAGGAACTAAGTAAGGCCCACAGAAGGGAAGAATTGGTCTACTCTTAGAACCTAGCTGTGCTTCAGTGTTTCATCCCAATGGCATTAAAATAATTAGTTCATCAACATATCATTTATTACTTTGCAGTAGGTAAAGATCTTTGACCCTCAGCAATCTGTCATCATTGCACAGGCTTAAAATAGGCTCACCTTTGATTTCAGCATAGTAATTGTTCCTTCACATTAACACTAACATGAGGATGCACCCTTTTCCATCTTCATTCAATGCCTTGTGCTGAAAACCAGCATCAAGTGAAGGTTAAGAGTCTTGAGAGAAAAACAGAACTTTTTTTTTGACTTTTACATTTCAATCATTTAACTGTCTAATGGAGAAACAGGTAAATATCTAAGAACTAGACCTTTAGTAAACTGTAGTATGTTTAAAAGCCTCATCAGGGGAAAATTCAAATTCAATGAATACAGGAGAGAGGTTATGCATTTTCCTTTATTATAATTTGAATTCTTACAATAAAACAGCCCTAGGAATAGAATCTCTGTAGGGGTATGGATTTCTGTGCATTAAAAAGAAATAAATCTAATGAGTCATAGAAACATATGAACTGTTTTACCCAGGAGTATATTTTTAAGTATTTTTGGCTGTTTATTCCTTTTTTTTTTTTTTTTTTGGTTTTTTTTTTTTTGTTTTTTTTTTGTTTTTTTTTTTTTTTTTGAAATGAGATTTTTGTTTTACCTGAAGCAGTGAACATGCTGGGTTGGTATCTTTGTGTACCACAGCATCCCAGAGACATGTGTGGACTGTGAGAAAGTGGGATGAAATATTAGGGCTTCAGAATAACCTTATCTATATTTCTGAACTTCCATGTTGAGCCCCATCCTGAAACAAATTCAGATCCAAGAAAAATTATTACTGAAGGTTTGTTCTATACCAAGACTCAGCTTTGCCTTTTGCTTTGGAGCTGTGTGAATCAGAGAACATGCACCTGAATAGGCATTTAATTAAGGTGATGAATGCAAGTGATGAATGCAAGTAATGAATGACTACTGGCATGGATTTTGTAAGGGCTTGCGCAGGAATGCAGCTCTTCTCAAGCTCAGAGCCCTGTGGACTGCTAGTCCATGGTGGTGCAGATGTGTAGAATTTGTAAGGCAGTGAGGAAGTTTGGGAAAAACACTATGATGGAGTGGGTTAAACTCATTTTTTTTCTTGCTGTCTGTATTCTTCAGTCATTCTGTCCCAAAAATCTAGAGTAATACTTGGATATTTAGGGGTTGACCTTAATATAGCTCTCTTGAATGCCCTAAGGATCTGTACAATATGCACAGTATATCCTTAGTTCCCTGATTTATCACTAAGCACAGAAAAGCAACCTTGCTATTGTTTTAGCAGAAGTCTCTCTAGGAAAGGAGTGGTCTGGTTGGTCTTGCAGACCAAGGCATAGCTGCAGTTCTTCAATATATTTATATGAAATGCAGCCAATGGGAATTCAGATTCCTTCTGGAATTTCTTTCTTGGATAGGGTATTGCAAGTAATAACCTTTAACTGCTATTAATAATCTATTAACTCCTTTTATGGCTCTAGTGAACACAGCTGTGTGACAGGAAATCTTGTTTTGGGAGAATGGATGTAGAGTCCACCCTGAAAAAGATATTTGTGGGAAGGATTTTTTTTTTTTTTAAAGTGCTTTGCCTCAGCTGAGTGTTTGTTTCTCATATTATTAACAGCATCAACTTCAAAGCCCAATTAACACTTTTATGAACACAGTAACTGGTGAAATAGTTTCCATGTTTTTTTGCTGACGATGAGGTTGTTCTTTGCTAGGGTGAATTCATACCAAGGCTTTCTCAAAATGCATGACTTGAAACTTAATTGAAAATGACAACTTATAATTTTGCAGAAAAATGCCAAAAAGAACCTTTTTTTTTTTTCTGTAAGGTTTTCTTTAGAGTCACTGTGATTGAGCTAGTGACAAATGCCTGCTCTGCTTCCTACATAAGACTGCTCAGTTGCAGTAATAGAAGATCAATCAGAGAAAATTACTAACACTGGTATTTAATTTTTCAGGCGCTGCTAATTTGTTAAATTTGGCCTGCAATGATCCAAACTATTAACAACCACTGTTGCATGAGGAGCAAGAAACGCTGTTGGTGCCTGTTGAATCATTTCATACACTGGTATCTTTGCTTTGAGACTTGTTAAAAGAGTACTCACAGTAAGAAGAAAGTATCTTTAACTTTATAAGAAAAGAATAAGCCTCCCACTTTGATTGCTTCCACTGAATGTTTAGCGGTGTAAGTTTTACCAAAGGACCACATCAGAACCAAAAAAAGCCTTTGGAATTTCTCTGCACAGTGATAACCTCGACTTGTACCAGATGTTTCCTTTGCAAAATCCTGGGAGTACTTTCACTCTGTGTAAGTCTTGGCAGGAGAAAGTCATAGCAGTTGCCACCATCAGGCTGTGAAATAAGTTTATTAGTATTTACAGACAGAAGAAACTGAATATATCCTTGTCCAGTGGGGCTTTTTATATTGTTATTGTTATTTGAATTTTAAATTGGGAAATGATAATGTATGGAAATCTGATTTTACTGAAATCAAAGGAGAAAATCTTGCAGTGAGTTTAAGCAGAATTTCATCCAAGATTCCTACAGAAACTGGGATTTTTTTATTATTTATTTTTTAAATGAGAACAATATTTATTGAATAAGGTATGAATATTGGTAGGGGCATGGTACAGAGAACACCCCTCTTCCCAAGTTTTATGTGTTTTAGCACTCACAGGTCCTCTGAAAAAGGAGGTAGAGCTACTCCCCTTAGAAGGAATTAAACTCTTAAACCAGGATAGAATGATGGGAAGTGCTTGCAGAGACTGGGCCAGATATATCTTGTTTACATAAATGCTTATGTATAGCTTACATAAAGGAGTATACCACTTCCTGACAATCTCACCTGACCCTAAAAGGTGACTTGTGGAGTACTTACTGCTGGTCAATATTAGTACAACTGTCAGACTATGGCACCAATGCTAGGATTAAAAGCTGGATCTCAAAGGTTAAACCCAGTGCAACCTCCATAGGCAATTCTTTCCTCAGATTTTCAAGGATAGCCCAATATTAGGACATATTAATGCAATACATCATCCCCCCCACCCCATTTTAAAGTACCTTAGCTGTAAGGAATACTATTAAGATTTAAAGTTTTGAAATTCCATGAAACCACCCTCTGATACCCCACACCCTGTGTGTTGCAGATGACACCCCCTCGCTCAGCACATGGCCAGAAACAGCCGGGAGCAGGGAGAGGGAGAGGAGGCTTGGACCGGCAGGGAGTCTGGGAAACTGCACATGGCCCTCTCCTCACGGGCAGCCTGCTGCTTGGAGCAGGGAGAAATTGGGAGGATGGGACTGGAGACCCCTTGGCTGATTGATGCTGGCTGGAGGCTGGTCTGGCCAGGTGCCGGCGCCTCCACCACTTTGAAAGCCTTTGAACCACATCTGTTTTTTCCAGCAACTCAGGACAAGTCAGTGCTGATCTAAGGACTAGTCCTGCAAACTCCAAAGTCATCCAAATATGTTGTTTGCTGACAGCATTCTGATTTTTTTTTTTTAAATTTTAGAATATTTCTTCATCTTAGCTGCATGCTCTAGTGTGTAATGCATATCAGTTTGGGAATAAAGACTGTGATTATTGTGTATTTAAGTGAGTACTGCTTTATTTTGTAGGTGCTTCTCTAAGCAGTGGAGCATGAAAATAGAAATGATACATTTAATTCTTGCCATTAAGCATAGATGTATAGTAGCAAGATAGGGAAGGGAAAGGGTCTATGAATACAAGATAACTTTTATTTTAAAATTATCTGTAATATCCCAGATATGTCTGATGTTGGTTTATAGTATTTGACATACAGGTATTTATTTAAGATCTCTTAATCACAGAATGTTGGTGGTTGGAAGGGACTTTGAAAGATCATCCAGTCCAACCCCCCTGCCAAAGCAGAGTCACCTAGATCAGGTCACACAGGAACGCATCCAGGTGGGTGTTGAATTTCTCCAGAGCAGGAGACTCCACACCCTCCCTGGGCAGCCTGTTCCAGTGTCTGTCACCCTCACTGTGAAAAAGTTTCTCTTTATGTTTACATGGAACCATCTATGTTCCAGCTTGCACCCATTACTCCTTGTGCTATCACTGAATGTCATTGAGAAGAACCTGGCTCCATCCTCCTTTTACATATTTATAAACATTGATGAGGTCACCCCTCAGTCTCCTCTTCTGCAAGCTAAAGAGCCCCAGCTTCCTCAGCCTTTCCTCATAAGGGAGATGTTCCACTCCATCATCTTTGTGTCTCTAAGATAACCAATGGTAATTTCTCTGAAATTAACTGTATGCTAGTAACACCTGTTTGTCAGTTTTACTTGCAATTGCTCTGGGATTTACTGCTGTGTAACCCTTCCTGGAAAAACAGAACTCTGCCTCTTGCTTCAGCAAAGACTTAAAGTGAGAAGATGTAGCAGAACTGCAGAGGATGTTGATTCAGTGCCCCTGTTTTGTGACATCAGGTTTTTATATCTAAAAAAACTTTTTTTTTTTTTTTAAACAGCAGAAAGAAGAGCTTTTACTCAAAGTGGAGACTTAATCTGTACTTTACTTCATCATTACTCACTGTTTGCCGTATGTAAGTGCATTCAAAGTCATCCGAGCACAAAAAAAGGTGCCCAGGTCTCTGCTGAGACACTCTATCACAGGATCAGCAATTTATGAAAAAGATTTGTCTTTGCACCACAAAAATGTGTGTTTTTATTATTATTATCATTATTTATACCTCAGTGTTGGAGAACTGCAGCTCAGGAATGCTATCATAAAAAACTATGGGGACATTTTTGAGATTCCAGCACCTGATCTTTCAGAGAGCATCCGGATAACAGATTTTCTTATTATTATTATCTTTAAATTTATATTTTCAGAGGACAAATTGGATTGAGTTTTGTTGAGGTGGGAGAGTTTGGTACCTCTGTGAATTCCCCAGCCCTGGGCTGTGGGTTCAGCTTACCAGAAAAGAGGAACTTACAGTTAGCGACTGTGTGTGTACTCTTTGCTTTAGGCAAGCTCTCAAAGAAGCCTGCGGCAGAAGCAGGGCTAGAATTGAAAGGCAACACTCAACTGTCTTAACCACATCACCAATTCTCTTTTCTTGAGAGTCACCAGTAGGGCTGAAACCTGTAGATTTACTGCCCAGATTGCTGCTGCTGGACGTAACGGAATAACTGGTTGCCGCAGCAGGCTCTCGCCCTCCCTGCCCTAGGGATGCTGTGCTGTGGCAGGGGGTCCCAGAGCTGCAGCAGTGGCAGCCCGGGGTGCCCCACTCTGCCCTAGAGCCTTTTACTTGGTTTTTTGCTTTCTTCAGCTTGTCTCACATCTGTTTCATTCCTCTAAACCCTTATGTCAGTGCCAGGCTGCCTGTCCCCTTCCAAAACTCTTCTCTAGGGCTCTGCATCCTGGGATTCTTGTTCAGCCAAGGAACATAATTTCAGTGCTTTCCTCACTTCTGCCCCTTCCCAGAATAGCAATAGCCGGGACACTTAGATAACTGCATTCGCAAGCTGCTAGTTCCCTACCCACAAATACAAAAACTCTTCTGAAGCAGTTCCAGATTTTGGGCCATTTTTCCTCCTTTGCTTTTTTTTTCTTTGGATATGGTGGAGATGTTTTTTCTTGGAAGTTTTCAAACAAGTCATGCAGAGGCAGACCCTCTGCATAAAAAGTTTAGCCTGAAAGTTCACTTGAAAACAATCTTGTAATATAAAGTGCCAGGACCACCTTCAGTTTAGGCAGAACAATTAGCTTATCCTGCAATTCTGCTTTATTCTTTCCATACCTTCCTACTGTTCTACCCCATTATGATCTGTTAATCAAAAAGGTCTGAGGAATGAGTTTGGGGGGGTTGATGACCCAAATGCCAAAGTATTCCTAATAACTGATTTTGAGAGAACTTGTTCTTCTAAGCTTTTAAGAAAACTTGCAAAGTTAAATGTTAAGAAACACTAATGGATAACAGGTAAACAGCCAGTTAGGGCTAAACCTCACCCAGGTGTATTGGTGTCCAGCCAGGGGAGCCTCATTACACCTGTGGGCAGAGTACATTGCTTGAGCAGCAGTTTGGAGATAGAGGAACCTGCTGCAGGGCAGAGCTGGCCTTTTAGTGTTTAACTGCTGGTGTAAAGCTGCATTGTTGTAAGTATGGAAAGTGGATGCACTCAGTGTATCGCCTTGTTTTTGGAAGGGCTAGATCTAGCCCTTATCCAGATGTTTTCATAGTCTGTGTTTACTTAGGCTAGTCTGGTCTTGTTCTGATTATTCCTGTGACTGTTTTTCTTATTGCTGCTGCTTTTGCCTTGTCTTTTGAGCTTAGGTTAAAAGCTTAACTGACAGAAAGATAGTAAAGCTGTCACATTTTAGTGGACCCCTGTCCTTACTGCCATTTTCTTCAATATTTCCCTCTCATCCTTTACCTTAGAAGTGGGCTCTGAATGCTGCTTACACTGTGCTGCACCTGGCAGAGCTGTGCTGTGGGAGCAGGGCTCCCAGGTGCTGCTCAGGGTCTGCTCATGTACTGGAGACATTGCAAGTACATCTGTTTTGTCCCAGATATGCTGAAATGTTAGAGCCTACAGTAGTAACAGCCTGGATAAGTACAACTATAAAAACTTGTCAAAAAAGATGCTGTATCATCCTCTGGACTGGGTTTTTATGAGGGAAGTGCTGCTTGCTCTTTTGTATTGCGAAGATGGTTTTTTTTTTTTAATCCTTTCCTGCTTCTTTATTTGCCATGGAGAGGGATTGTGTAAATGAAAGGGGCAGTGAGAAGTAAGGTTTTGGTAGTATTTCAATTAGAGGAGGTAAAGGAGTTAGTGCTCACTTATGGACTGCAAGGTTTCAGGAAAAACAATTTCTCTTTACAGCTAGCTGGGAAACCACTGCAGTCATATTAAAACTGAGGACTGAGCTGGGATCAAACTGCGACCGTTAATTCCCAAGCAGATTTCACAGAAGTTTGGTCAGTGTGTACCTGTGTTTGGTGCAGTTTTTCTGCTTTAGGCAATACTATTCTTGTTGAAAATGGTGTTAAATAATGCCTACATCAAAAATGTGACACCATACAGAAAAGATTGATGTATATTCTGAGCTAATGACTATCAACCACTGCTCAAATATGGTACCTAAGCCTCAGTGTGGTTTTTCAATTAAGCAGTCAGTAATATTTAAATTTGTTTTTCCATACTTAAAAGTAGATACAGTGCCTATGTCTGTAGTCAGAATCCCTCTGAGAAACTTCTAGCCAGAAAGCAGCTTTATGATGCTGAATTGGAGTCCCAAACTTGCAGTATTTCTCCCAAGATTTAACTGTCATATACCAGTTAAATAAAACTTGATATTTGTAGTAATGCCTTCTAGTAATTTATAGTAATATTGCTGCTTTCAATTAATATTTGACGTCTTGTACTTCATATTGTGATTGACTTGTGGCTGAAGATTGAATTACATGGAAATAAAATTTCCTAGGGGTGATGGCTGATCAGAAGAGAGAGGAAAAAATACCCAGAACCTTTAAGATGCTAAGTAATTATTTAGGAATAGAGCAATTAAAATAGTGATTAAATAATATTTTGATAGTTAAGTGTTGATTCACAGTGGTTCAGCTTCAATAAATAGTTTGTTACTCTCCTTGGTTTGCTCTCTGGAAAAGTTACTGATCTGAGTAGTTTCATTAAATACTTGCCTATCACTTCAAATCACTTGCAATCTGATTTTTAGCAATTAAATAGTCAAAGTTTGTCAGCAGGTACTTGCCTTATCCCTTTTAGTCACTGCCAAAACAAATAGCAACAGGTCAAAACTTATCCTTTTCTGGGCTTTGATTTTCTTTAAGAAAATAAAACAAACCCACAAAATCCACTTGGAGTCATCTCTCTAGGGCTGGCTGCTTTCCAAGGTTTGCTCACCTCACACTCCTGGTCCTTTTGTAATGAATGGTAATGAACATAAGAGTCAAAGGAACACATGGAGAACCACCACTCCTTTCTTTAGTGTGGCTGGGGAAGTGTTCTACTTGCCTTGTTCCCTTTTTTCCTTTCCCCCTGGGCAAACGCAGCAGCCCAAAGTGTCAAGTCCAGCCAGGATGAGCCATGGGGAATCATGCTTGTGGAAGGCCTCAACTGGAAATGGTCTCTGGCCTCTTGTCAGCCACCACACATCCCTAAACATGTACTAGAAGCATGTTGGGGTGAAAAACAGTGGTGTTCTGTATCCTTCCCAGCAGGTGGGACTGGGGATGTGAAGGTAAGAAGAGGTGTCTTCAGCTTTCTGCCAAGAAGAGCCTCTCTAGGAAAGGCTTTGGTAATCAGATCAGCTTGTACCTGGTAATGGGGTATGTGGAATTGGTTTCCAGTTAATCCAGCTGCTGAAAATTATTTTTCATACAAGTGAAAACCATTAATATTTAAAGACAAATCTTTGCCTTTGTAGTGTTAAGATGTTTCAGTTTTGCTCCATTGTCATGGTTTGCCTTTGTTAATGTTCAGACAGAAGTTGATGCACTTTATTCAGACCCTTGGAGCTCTCACTTCACCTCAGGACTACTTATGAACACAAAATGAAACGTAGCCAAAAGCATCTGTAGGACTGAAGCAGATGAAATGTGTGAAATATTTGTAGGGTTTCAGCCCTGTATCACTTCAATATGACAAAGTGAAACCAAATTAATTTGTGTTACTGTAGTGACTTTACTGGTAAAATTTCAGTATTGCAAATTCAGGTCAGGAAGGGCTTGCTAATAGGAGATTGCATCCACAACTTCTTGCTATAATTCTTAAAAACCAACCAAACAAAAAACAACAGAAAAGAAAAAAAAAAGACCGTTTCTTGTCATGTAACATTCTGTTAATTTTCAAGTTTGCTTTGGTGGAGAATCCCACTGCTCAGCCAGAGCACCCACCTTTGTTAACATTTCTAAGGGAAATTTAAGGAGGTAAGAGGAGAAACTAGACAAGTGCTTTCCTTCCCCCTGGAGGCTGGAGGTGACACTTCTGAGCTATGGCTGGGCTCCCCTCAATCCTGCCCCTTGCATCTCAAGTCTTTCAAAGAGCAAGGGCGTGTCACTGCAGCTGCTGCATCAAACAAAATCAAAGAGATTTGATTAATCAAAACTTCAAAATCAGTGCCATCTTTCCTTCACAAAATATTTCAAACACAGCAGGAAATGTCATCTCCCAGATGATGGAGTTAATCTACTTAATCTCCTTTTTTCCTTGCATCTGAATGCAAACTACTGGAATATACCAAATTACCTCTTGCCAGACAGAAATTCCTCATTCAGTCAGGTTTTAAGAGGAGACTTACAGTCCTTTTGTCATATCAACGTGGCTCCTGAACCCATCACCCAGAGTAAAGCAGGATGGACAAAGCATTAGCCACAAACTCCTCCCTGTCACACTGTCAGAGTAAGCAATTAAAAGATCCTGGGCTAAAATTTGTCCTTTTGATTTGAAGCCTCTGAGCTCAATGCACGTGGCAGGGGCTGGAGTCAGCAGGATTTGGCTAACTGTGCACAGTGACAGTGTGACTATATTTTAGACAGGAAACCTTCATAACACCATCAGGTTTATAATCTAGAAACTTCTAAATTTGCATATGAAAGGCTTGTTTCTGGTGTTTTTTCTCGTTGCTTGAAGGAGCTTTCTCTAGTCAATGATTTTTAAGACTGAAGTAAAGGTCTATGTGCATACCAGGCAGAAACTTTTTCTTCACGCAATTGTACTATCTACTGTTTAAAATTGCTGATACAATAGAAAGCTAAATTTAGTGCCATCCTAAATGATTTCCTGCTGTCAGTCCAATATCACATTGCTCACTGAGTAATACCTCTTTATGGACTAGATTTTTTTGTTTGTTTGTTTAATGTTTTCTAATCTTATTTTACTCTCTTATCATGTTTACCTTCTGTTCATTGTTTTGAATCAAACATTCTAAATGTTTGAGTATTCAGTGAAACTGCACATATTTTTCTTAGTAGTCTGAAAGTGCAGAAGTGTTAGCTCTGTCCCCCAGTCCCTGTGAAACATTAAACAACCAAACACGTGAGCAGGACTCTACATGCGTTCCAATTCTTAATGTAATACAAGACTATACATGAAATGCTTGTCTTTAAGTTTGCAAAAAAGAACAATTCTAAATCCCTTCTGTAAGGTTACATAGCAAAGCAATTTAATTTAAACTTCAATTAAACAAATGTGGCCCCCCCCCCCCCCCCAACTTGCAGCATACCTGGAGAACAGTGCTGTCTGTATTCAGGGATACACAAAAAATTCAAGTGTCACCATGTAATATACTCGCATCTTAAAATTCAGCTGACACCATTTACAAACTCATTACAAGTTGATTGTCATACTCAGATAATGACAGAAAGTTTTACCTCTTGCAGAATGAATTAACTTGATGTACATAATGGAATAATAGAAACCAACAAATATAACAGTTTAATGTTGGCATTATTTTTAACTTGATGATTTATATGCTTTTTGAAACTAAATTATTTACCTCAACTTTTCGAAGATGCTTATGAGTCTGTCTTGAATGATTAATTTAGAGGAGAAAATCTAGGCTGTAATTTTCCTTAATACTTTCCTGTATTTAAATAGCCTCTGGGAACAGGTCATGGTAAGATTGCTGCCAAATTTCCAACTGCTAGTGAATAAAAAACAAAATACAATAAATAGTTGCCAGACAGGGCAATATTCTGATGCTTTTGGAAATAATAAATATGCATATGAAGTTTTGGTACTGGGTTAGTCAACTGTGGTGATTGAATGGAAATGGAATTGAAGACATTTCAACCTCAGCAGTAAGCTCCCTGCTGTCCCTGCAGGCACCTCCTGGTGAGCCATGCTGGGAAACAATGAATTCAGGAACAAAAGGGCAACTACTAAAAGAAACTACAGAAAGAAACTTTTAACTCCTGCCCATAATCCCAGGGTTTGAGGAAAATCACACAGACTGAAGCAGAGCTGCATTTGGGCTGAAAGGTAAGGGAGGGCAGGACAAAATGAATTTGGTCTGATTATACCGTCCAAGAAAGAAGCCAAGTGGAGGTGAAGGTTGGACTAGGAGCAATTGCTGTAGCTCTGTCCACTATGATTCAGGCAGCTGCACTGAGGGATGAGGCAGGCAAGTATAGGCTGCAGTCCTGCTGTGGTTGGGGCACTAGCAGGTCCTGCTTTCCTGGGCCCCGGTGGGGAGCAAGGAAAGAGCTGGATGCAGATGAAGCCTGTTCTGCCCCTCACCTACTTTTCTGAACCTTGTCTCTGGGATGGGGTGGCACCAGGAAGGGCTCATGAAGTCCAGCAGTTGCTGAAATGAAAATACAAAAGTTCAGAATCTGTACTGGGGCATGATTAGGTTACTTTGGTGAATGTTTTTGCATCAAGATTTCCTGCATTTCGTAACACATCCAACAATTAATATTGGCCAGTTGACAATAATGAAAGAGTGCAATGAAGAATCAACTCTCGGCATGGTAAAATTGATGTCAGAATGCTTTGAGTTTATACCATGTAAACCCCTCTGCTGTTTCAAGTTATTTGTTTGTAATCTGGTAAAGAGAGAGACAAAATCTTATCAATGCTTATAAATACTTAAAGGATGGGTGTCAGGAGGATGGGACCAATCTTTTCTTAGTGGTGCCCAGTGATAAGACAAGAGGTGAGGGACAAAATTGAACATAGTAAGTTCCATCTAAACATAAGGAAGAACCTCTTTGAGGGTGATGGAGCCCTGGAACAGGCTACCCAGAGAGGTGGAATCTCTGTCTCTGGACACGTTCAAAACCTGCCTGGACATGTTCCTGTGGTACCTTCTCTAGGTGAACGTGCCTTGGCAGGGGGGCTGGTCTAGGTGAGCTCCAGAGGTGCCTTCCAACCCCTACTATTCTGTGAAAAGGAGTAAAGATTTTTTAAGACAAAGCTACCTATGCAGGTTAGCCACTATGAAAGAAAACTGTGAGGAAGTTGATTGAGATTCAAGCAAGCTAGAGGAATAAGCAAAAAGGTGGTGAATTAAATTCAGTCTTGGTAAATGCAAAGAATTATACACTGGATGGAAAAATCTAGAATTTTTATATATCTTTGAAAGACTCCTGACTATAACAGCCTTATGGTGTTAGATTGAAATATGCACAGAAAAGTCATCAGTATTATCATACCTTTAGAAGGGTGAGCTTCCCCTTGGGAATAAAAATACCTGCTGTTCTGAAAGGATGTTCCAGAGTTAGAGCATTCAGAGGTGGTCATGACTGAATTAGCCACATCTAATCACATGTATAACCTATGAAGACAACAAGATGAAGTTGCTTAAACATAGGCACTGGTGTCATTTTAGATGCAGTTGTAAATCTTTTCTGGTGTCCAGCTGCAGTATAGAAGCATGCAAATTCCATGCAAGTCCTTTGCCATATATTACAGCCTCATGTGGCAGTCTTGGAAATACGAAACAATTCTCATGGCTCTGTGTTTAGGTAGACAAATTTACTTTTACATTATCTTCCTTGGTTTTTTGGGTGCTGTTTAGTTCCCAACTGTCCCGTTCATGCCTAAGGAAATTGTTACCCTCTCTGGTTCACAGTTGAAGAAAATACTTAGGATGTTTTTTACCATTCTTAACTGGGACTTGTGAAAACCAGCTTTAAGCTAATCATTGTGTAGTCACTCTTTGCCTAGTGTTTGTACGGTCTCTGTTTGCTAGAAGACTTTTAAGAGATTTCATGATCTTCTCCTTATGGTATGTTTGAACTGCCCATTTCATTTGACGTTCCTGGTAAATAGAACATCCTCACAACATAATGTTCTGTCTGCCCAGCTGGCAACTGCCCAGTGACAAAGACCATGGCAATTTATCTAGGAAAATTACAGAAACAAGTAAGATGCTCATGTTTTTATGTTTCTTTGCACTTTATAATTATTGCTAGCTGACAGTAGAATTAAGCAGGTCATTCATATAGCTACATAGTAGTCCACATTCAGGGAGCTATTTTCACAACTGTGAGGGCTGGATTTTCCTTTTTATCCTTAAAAGAGAGCTTAAGTTCTGATTAAATTGCTTGGGGTCACCTGTGGTGCACATGATGTCGCATTAGCAAGTAAGCATTAGTAAGTTAAATATAAGCACTGTTAGCTTTGTCTGGCCCTGCATTCAATCACTTGTCAAGAAACTGTTACTGACCAACTTATTTCTAATCCTTTGTATAGTTACAGTGAATTAATCTAATACACCTGACATCCTTTCCCTTTAATGCAGTTCGTGGTGTTTTCCATATTTATGTCTGGGATTTTGTACTATTTATAGCACACTAATACCCAAAATAGATTGGGCAGTTTCCAGACATGTAGACGACCATGCTCAATTAACTGGAGAACAGACAGGTATGACCTGATTGAGACAGTGTGAGGTGATGAATTAATGAGAGAGAAAGAAGTCTTAACAGTTGTTATATAGATTTCTCAACCTCTCCAAATTCCTTTCTGAACTGAAATGCCTTCTTATATTATGACCATCTTCACCTGCATAGCCTCGCATACATGTGTTGCCTGTCCTCTCTTATTTTGGTCTCCTCCACCATCCACCAGTTTACCAGTCCTTCTCTGTGCTGGTGTCATGCCTCAACACTCAGCTGCCTTGCACTGATGAGGCTGGACAGAGTTCATCTGCAAGCAGCCAGCTCCTCCCTCAGCATGACTCCTCTTTTACGACTCTGCTGTTAGAAGTTTCCAGGCCTGCTTTTCCCATTCCCGCTGGCTTTCCCGGCCCAAATTGCATGAGCAGAGCTCATTCCAGGGAGTGTTCCCATGCACCCTGGCAGGGGTACTCACTACCTGTATGACTGCATAAGGACTGCTGGGATTGAGGCCCCCATGGATTTCTCAGTTATGGACTGACTCCTGTTCCCAGTGTAAGATACTCTATCTGAAGGTTATGAGTTGGGTAGAGCCAGGCTGATCTCATTGGCTGGCACAAACCCTACCAGTAATGGTGCAGTTTCTACCTTCTAGGCCTTGAAAATCCAAAACTTTTTTGTTATCACCCAGTGTTTATGTTTTGTCGTCCTGCAGAGTATGAAATTTTTCTTTGATGAAGCAGATGGTTCACTCTGTCATCCCCTTTGTTTACTGTATCTTGACACCTCGTTATTTCATTTGTATTTATGGTCCCGTGAGTGTTTAGAATCCAGGATTTTATTTTATTTTTTTAAATCTCATTTTATCCGCAAAGGTTCATCTGGCCCAATTTAGTGTCATATGTTGAGGTCAGCTTGAGGGAAAGAATTAGAGGCTGCACAATTATCTTTCAGTTCCCTGTAGAACATAATCAGTCTCAATACCTGAAGAACAAAGGTTTACAGTCTCATTTTTTTAAACAAAGTTTTTTTTTTTCTTCTAATTTGTGAATGATTCCTATTGAATAGGTGCAGTACTGCTAAGCAGTTTATCAGTTCTCCTGAGCACTTTACCTGCTCTCGTGAATTCTCCAAACTAGCAATACATGATATTTTTTCTGAGTAAAGAAGTGTTTTATTTCATCAGATCTATGCTTGTCACTATCACTGATTGTTTCCTTGCTCTGGTACTAAAAGAATTATACTTGTTTCCTTTGTACATTTTTCAATTCTCTCCTGTTTTGTCTCTCAATTAAAGTCACAATCTCTGAAAGTTTTTCTTATGCCATCTATCTTTAAAAGCACTCTGCAGCTCCTGCATCTTTTCTGAGATAAGCTGACCAGGGGACATCAGTTCAAGTGCAAGTGTTGATGTATACAATGCAATTTCCATTTCTTTCTATTCACCAGTGTAGGTGCTCACACTTCTCTTACTTGTTTGTCCACCACTGCAAGTTAAACACAGCACAAGTACACATCAAAGGCTCTCAAGGAGGGTAAAAAGGGATATTTAATCTGTAGCTCAGTGTTTAGAGCACTTGTTAGGCAGTAAGTCAATTTTATCATGCAAGAAATGTTAATTTGAACAGAAAATTCACATGTTGCCTGGGATCAGAATCCCCATCCACTCCCTGTTGGGTGGATTTCCAAACGCTGGGCTACTGAGCAGTCTTGAGTGGTCTCCCTATGCATGGCTCTACCCATGACCCATTCTTAGATGTTCAGTAGTCCAGTATTAACTGACCATGGAAGCCAAGAGCAGCTGCACATTCTTTTTCCATGCCACCTGTTCCTGGGTGTACCCTCTCCTGGTCAGGCTACTCTTCTGCTGGGATGGAGTGAGTATAAACCTGGCAGTGAAGGGCTTGAAACCTGGTTTTCATTTATTGAACCAGTGCTGTTACTCTGAGATGACAATAAATGTGTAGGCAGCTGTGTTTTTGACCAGAACTCAGAGCTGTGGTGTGTTACACACCTTCAAATATGGGGAGAAAGCAAAAGAATTCTCTAGATGTGTGGTGTGGGTGGCACTAACCTGACCACAGGTGGGTATGTGCATCTGAGCTGGTTGTTAGGGCTGCCTTCACTGTGAGTGGTAAGGGAGGTGAAATGACTCCTGTCTCCTGTGCTTGAGTGCAAGTGAGCTTGTGGGAGGGAGAGAGGCCTGCAGAGGCAGCCAGGCAAGCAAAGCCAGTGGTGCTGTGGGATCCCACTGTACCTAAAAAAAAAAAGCTTCTTTGTGTGCCTGTGGTATCTCAGGTACCCCTGTGCTTACCTCAGGTCAGCAGAGTTTTTGGATAGATGGTTAGAAAGTGCCTGACTTGAATCCACATTACACCGTAAGTGCCTCCGTTTGCCTTTAAGACTCACTGTAGGGACATGTCTATACCAACCTGGGACCGCAAGCAGAGACTAAGCGAGCTCCAGTCTGAGGAGAATGTTGATCACATCAGCACAGGTGGTGTCTTGGTGAGAGAGACAGGACTGCTAGTGTGGCTGCAGAGCCTCCCAGCTGCAGTTAGATCACCTCTGCGAGGGTGGCACACTGTGTGCAGCGTGGGTGGGCACCCTGGGAGAGGGTACAATTGTCTCTGCAGAAATGCCTGGGAAACAAATGCCAGCAAAGGAGGGACACCTAAGCTGCAGAAGGATGATGGGGTAAGAAAAAGTGTGTGTGTGTTTATGCTAGGAATGTTGCAAACGTGTATAATGGTTAGAAGAATTGGTTTTTGGCACAGCCTCCCAGAAGCAATGGCGACAGCTGTTATCAAAATGAAATTTGATAAATTTAGGAGCTGGCACTATAGACTCCTGTAATAGCACAGGACAGGACTCAGGAGCTCACATGGTCACTTCAAGTCCTGTGTTTTCTATTCCTAATAATTCAGGTTTTCCTGAATTGGAAAACTTGGAAAGGTTTTCCAAATACCTATAACTATCCAGTCTTGTCAGAATTTCATAATGCCCTTCATTCATTAAACTCATGTGACAGCAAGTCATGCAGCTTAATTGTAAACATTGTTGTAATGCATTTTACTGCTTTGCAGTATCCTATCATCCCATCAAATGCTCCTTTATTGTTGTATTTGATGGATATACCAGAAATCCCATCTCTGTGGTACTCTTCAGAACCTACATCTTTTTATGTTCTCTCTTTTTTTATTCCCTTTGTAGGATATTTCCAAAGAACAACTCTTTGGAAATTTTTGCCATGTTTTCATGTAAGGGCTTCTTGTACCCTTGATCATTCCTGGTTTAGATAAAATAAAAAGCACTTGTGAGATCAAAACCAGCATTGCTGAGAAGTGAGTACCCTTGCTGTATTTAAATGAAGGAAAGGACAATTTCTTAAGTAAATATATGTAAGGTATAGCTTATCTGCCTTCTGAATTAGAGAAATACCAGTGGTAGTAGGAAAGCTATAATCTGCTGCAAATCAGTGGTTCACAAAACAGTGAAAGTCAGTGTTCTTTAGTAAAATGACTGAGTCACACAAGTTCAAAATAAAGTACAAAATAAATCTTGCTTGTTGATTTAGATTGCATTGATGTCATTCATCCTGCTAACAGCTCTGCTGTCCAAGAGGCCTGTGGTGCTTAACGGCAACTGAATGATGGGGAGGGCTTTTGTGTGCCCAAACTGGCAACTCTGCTGTGCAACTCAGGACATGTCCCCATTTGTAGGTGTACACAAGCCCAATCTGGTGCCAGATTTGTGTAGCTGTCTTAGTCTGCAAAGATGGAGAAGTTGTGCAGGAACAAGCAATTACTGTCATTAACATATCTCTATCCTATCTAGATGGCTTCCGGCTCATGGCTTGTATTTGAGGAACAAGACGTGCACAGCTTTTTGTCTGCCTATGCAGACCTACCTTGTGCGTACTGGATATAAATAAAAGATTTTCCTTGAAAAGTTCTTCCCTTTGAGGATAAATGAGCATTGGAGCAGTTTCCCCAAACTCCACTGGATAAATCCCTGAGCAACCTATCCTGTTGGGGTTGTCCCTGTTTTGAGTAGGGGGTTGGACTAGAGCCATCCCATAGTCTCTTTCAGCCTGAATTATCTGATGACCCCAGGACTTCAGTGTCTGGGAGACTCCTACCATTGCTTATCTACAGCCTTCTCCAGGAGCACTAGCACAGTGTAGAAGGCAGTAGAGAAAACCTTTTCTGGTTTTCCCTGTACTTCCCTCTGGCATCCTCTTTGGAAGATGCCACAGAAATTACTACACTTCAGATGAAAACCATGAGGAAAAAAAAAGGCAAGTACAACCAGGAATTCTGTGTCTAAATACTTTTATGTCATAACTTCAGACATTTGGATTTTAAGTATTTCTTTCCTTGCATGGCATTCTTGAAGGGATGACAGAAGTAGATAGCTGTGTGTGAGCTACTTGTGGTCTGAGATCTCAGTCACAGTCAGCATATATAATGAGTGTATGTTGGACTGGGAAACATCCAAATACAACTCCCATAGTAACATGGCTTGGGCATGAACTGAACATGCAATGCTGATGACTGAAATGTGATTATACACTTAGTGTCTGGATAAAGTAATTAACCAGTTGAGAAATGTATGGTTGGCATACAATAAAAGGTAATAACTAACATGTGACACAGCATAATGGACATAATCAAATACTTGTAAGGGGAATCCAGGGTCATGATTGAAGCCCCTTCATCATTTGGAGTGATTCAAACCATTGGATGGATAGAATCCTGCAAGGTACAATTGGGGCACCATTTCCTGTGCTGTTTTCTCTACTGCTCCAGAAAGGAAGCCTGAGAGTCAAATGTTCAGCTGTGTCTTGTAGATGGCCAGAAGGTGGTTGATCCTAGTGTTTAGAAAAGATGGGTAAGAAACTAACTCTGTGACAACCTGGGCCCCAGAGAGCCAGCCATCCCTGCAGGGAGGGACAGCCAGTGTGGGACAGAGTGGCCAAAGAGAGAAACAAGGCTGTGAGGACCAGGCAATCTACATATTTGATTTTTGATAAGAGCATGCAAGCCTGAATCTTGCAAGGCCTGGAAAACATGTACAGTGGTCTCAGTGTATGGCTCTGAAACTTTCAGAAGATGGGTGGTGACTCCCACCTCTCTTCAGTTCTGCAGGAGGTCAGGGAAGCACTGGATTCATTTGCTTATTCTACAGTGACATTTGGAAAATTTTTGGTCCCTTATTCCATCCTTAGGTGTCTTTTATCAGACTGATCTGGAGTTCAGTTTTGGCACTGAATCGTGCTTTTCTGTAGTATGTGAGTGCTGTCACATTAACTTGGGGGTTGATAGAGAACAGCATGGTGAATGTGTTTAATAGATCATTGTCTTTCAGTGTTGACTAGAAGCTGTTACCTTACATGAAGCAGAGACACGTGCACTAGATAGGCTTAGCACACAGGTGAAAACACTCTGCAAAAACTTCCCTAAGACTGAATCCTAAAAGTCTCCTCTAAAATTGCCTCTAGACAGTTCAGTGTGAAGTATCTTACATAAACTGTCTTTTTAATAACTTTAATGAAACGTAGTGAAGGCATAAAACCATCAAGGAAGCATACTTTTCATTCCCATCATTCATAGGATTAATTTCCATATCAACATGAGGAAAGAGCTAAGTGAAAGGCACATGACTGCACGAGTGAAATGGTAACATCACTGATATCTCAGCTCATAAGGTTGTTCATTTAAGTCTTCAGTTGGCTCCAAGCCTAAAGAGAATACAAGTTGAGGTATAGATGAAATCTTTGCTGTCTCTAGCACAGATTGTGTAGATAGGAAAAGCAAAAAAAAAGAAAAAAAAAAAAAAAAGGAGGCTCTTTTGGACAGCCCTAATGTGTATTTTCCTCCTTTGGACTGAATGCATATAGCCAGATCTTCCCACAATTATCTAGGTCTGTCTTTTTCTGTTGACTTTAATAGGTTTCCATGTGATCAGAAGCATTTTTATGAAGTTTAAAGATAGATGGTATTTTTCAGAAACACAGAATTCCTGGAATGAAATGAGTTGAGAGAATCTCAGCTTTTTATGTCTAAAGTTTACTGAGGTAATGATTAAGGATTAAAACTCATGTGTATACAAAGAAGAAAAAAATGGTGTAAACCCTGAACATTAATAAAAAGAGTTTCAAACAGTAGAATTATTCTACTTTAGACTTTTTCTGCTTTCCTTGTTAGCCTATTTTGGTAACGTGTGCTATAACATCTCTAATAATAATCTACCTTCAATTTAGTATCCTGTAATCCTGCAGCTCTACAGAGAGATTCCAGTGAGAGACACATATAGAAACAACACCCTTTAATTAAATAGGCTAACAACATAAACCTATATTTTTAACCAAGTTTAAACTATTTAACTCTCAGATTTGCAAACTGATGTAAAGGATGCTCCATTGTGGCATCTGTATGAAAAATGAAGCGGAGAGATGCCAGGGCAATGTTTTAACAACATTTTTCCTTATTCCTGTAGCAATACAGGAACAAGGTCAGCAGCAGAAGGCCTGGCTTATGGTGATACTGGAAGACTTCTTATTAAGGCAATCCGGTGAAGAGAGTGGTGGCTCTCAAGAAGGGGAGCAGAGGTGGCTTTCCACGGGCAAGTCCTACTTGCTGCATCCACCAGATGGTGCCAGTCTTCAGCAGAAGCCCGACTGCTCTCCGGAGGGAGCCTGAATATCTCCAGCTCACAGAAGGAAAGTATACTTTTTTTTTTTTCTTAAGAAATAGATCAGGTACTCAAATGCATCTTTTAGTCTGTAACATACCTTATTTGTGTAACAATCTACAAAAGCTTTTATGTTTTTACACCTTTTAATTTTTTTTTTTTCTCCCTGAATTACCCAAGTTAATTGTTCTGCTGTGTGGAAACTGAAGGAAGCAGGAGCCTTAAAAAAATAAATCACAAAGAAGCTGTTACACAAGCCAGCTTCTTAAGTGCTGTCTCCATCAAGCAGTTGATACTTTATTCTACTTTCCACCTACATGTACCACCAATATAATTTTTCACTTTAAAAATAATATGCACGTTACTGGATATGCAAATGAATTCAGTGCTTCTATGAAGTGCAGAAACCTCTTTGGTTATCTTCAACACCAAGAAGTCAGGGCTGGGCCGTTGTAATGAACTGATAACTGCTGCTGTCTGTGTTAATGAAAAAGGAACTGCTAAAATACTGAAGAACCAGAATCCTCATAATATTTTCTAATTATAAAAACTCTGGGTATTTTTTTGGCACTATAAATTTGTTGAGTTTGCCTGTGCTACTTTGTATGGTACTGACAGTACATACTGCTGTCAGTTCCATACAAAGGAAGACATTTCATTGCAAGTTTGATCTTGGAGGGACACCCTGTGTTCCTCACACTGTGTGAGTCACTTATATCTACTCCTCTCCCACCGTGTTCACCCAAGGCAGAGGAGAAAAGACTGGGTTACAGGCAAATCTGTGCTTGGAGCAGCCCCATCACTGTCCATCCTTCAGTGCACTGCGGTGCCCAGGACTTGTACAACCACCCACCCCTCTTCAAGCTATGGCAGGCCACAGATCTCTCTGCAATAGCTTCAGGGCAAACTCCTGACAGTTTACATCAACCAGTGGCAGGATTAGACATTTTAAGGGAAAGCTTTCCTCCTGACCTGTACTTCTACAAGACATTGGGTGGAACAATGTGAAAGAGAACTTCTTGTTTCACTTAAAAGAGAAAAAAATATAGTTAAATATATGTGTGAACAAACATCAGATCTTTTAACTTAATGTTGTTACAATTTCTCTCCCTCAATAGCTGGAGGACTGTATTACTCATACTTGCTACAAGTAGTCAGTAAGAGAGGATTTGCTTTTGACAGTAAAGAAGTTGCATTAAAAAGCTTGTACAAGCTCTTTGTGCCATGAGCCTTATTTACAAAAAGACTGAGGGCGTGACAGCTATAAAGAATGATCAGTAGTTACCGCCTACCAATGCCCACCGAGCTAGCCAGTTTTTATTCACAAAAAATTGTCTGTCAATTAGTCTATCATCTTAATCACCTCTCTGATTAAATCTATTTTAAAAAATTCACACATAATTCCCTCCACATCATTTTACTGGAAAACAAAGAATTTATAAATCTTTAAAGCTATAGTCTGTGAATTTCCCTGAGCTGGCCTATCATTGACAAGAAAATATTACCAGTGATTATTTATGCATCTTGTGGCCTGTTACAGTGATTCCAAGAGCCAAATATTCAAAATCAGTTGCAGGTCTCCTGAGAGTGACTTCCAGACAAACTCATCTTAAATAAGTAGTAAATATGGATGACTTTGGAGCACATTTGTATTACCAGTTATTATTGAAAGGACAAAATTGAGAAGTAGCTATTGATAGTGTTCAAATAATTATACTTTATCTCATTTTTAGTCTTAATCAACTAATGATGACTTTGAACAGACTTGGATGCTGACTATTCTTCTGTTTTCTTCCAAAACTTTCGGGATATTCTGCTGTAAAGACCACTTCTGTGATCTCAGCAGCAGTAGGTCATAGTTGCCTGAAGGTGCTGCTTGATCAAAGTCAGAAGACTACCCGTTTACTTTTCTGTTTTACCCAAGTCTGGAGAAGAGCATTTACTGGCTTTCACACAAACTCCAGGTTTAGTTTCTTGTAGAGGAATTCCTTGTGGAACAAGGACGTATGGTGGCTTTTGAGGGATTGGACAACCCCATGTTAGGTCTGGCTAAGCCTCAGTCAGCATAAGTGCTGTGTCTCTCCAAAGTTATCCTGAAGAGCAGAAAGGAAAGCAGTCGACCTTGAGCAAAGCGGAGGAGCGGGGCAGGAGCAGCGCGTGCAGCACGTACACTCGCCGCGACGGAGGCGTA
>JANIJG010017478.1:20709-37711 GCA_024611175.1 Megaceryle torquata | reverse complement strand
GTTAGTTAGAAGTACTGAACTGAAAAGTAAAATCACTGAACAGAATTAGTTCTGTTTTCACTCAAACCAAGACAGTAACAAAGACAATGAGACACAAAATGTGGAAACACATCTCTCTAAGATTTTTTCTAAAATTAACAGAAGGTGATGCTTCAAAATATTGAATGGTTTGGACGGAGGATTAGGCAAATTGTATCTAAACTTTTAGCAATATTAAAACATCTTTTTTTCCACAGTTTTTCAATTAAAAAAAAATTTTTTCAGCAAAAAGGGAAAATGAATTGTCACTGCATTCACACACTTCACTGCTTTCCTCTGCATGGTTCACCAGTAGTAAATTCCTTGTAGTTAATTTCCTACCTAAAGCACTAGAATTACAGCAGCAGAGAAGTGTCCAAGAGTAAGATTTTGACCAGGTGCTTTCAAATGCTGATATGTTTGATGCTTATTTTTGTAACACTCACTTTTGAGACAATATTCATCTTGCAAAATTAGTACTGTCGTAAAAGCAGGTATTCTGTGAGGTAGTGCCAGGTTAATATATTTTTTATTGACATTTATTAGATTAGCTAAAAATCATAACTAAATGGCATAAACTAGCATAACACCATAGACATGAATAGAGCTATCTGGATGATAATCAGAAGATATATATCCTAAATAATTTTACTGTTCACAAACACTACTTATTTTACTGAAAGATTAGTTCTTCAAATATATTCTTGTCTTCTATGATCATTTCTAGGCATTTTTTAACTGCAACCATATATCCACACATTCAAGTGTAATTAGATCATTCTATGATGGAGTTGTTTCATAGTCCATAAACAAGGCTACTTTATGTGACTAAGGCAGACAGAATAGCCTTTTATGAAGAAAATGTAGGCATTTAATTTAGGACCACTTTAAGAAACACCTTAAATTTAAGTGAAATTTATATCCCCAAAGAGGTACTTATGCTTCTTGTAGGGTATGGACCCTAGATCAAGCCATCATCTGTTACATTCTGGTTTTCTTCACTGACAGGGCTTTTGGTTTGTTCCAGAATTCATCTGGTGAGCAAAATAACGTGTAGGGAGGAGGTATCATGGCCCTGGAGTAAAGCAGAAAGTAAATTAACTTGGCAATTTCAGCTGTGGCTACAGCTTTTCTTAATGCAGACACTTCGGGAAGTGATCCTTGGTCCTTAGGCAAGGAGATGCAGAGCAGATTATGTCAATGGTGGTCAAGACATTTTATATGTAAGGTCAACTGTATCCCTCTTCAGTTTATTCTGTGCATGTTTAATCCTATTTTGATACATAAGTAAACAAATTTTTGGTACTAGGAGATGAGAATGAAGAAAGCACATCACAACCCTGTCCCATGCAGAAACCATGTAGTATCATTTTCAACCAAGTCAAGGGAGTGAAATTTCTGTCTTGCCATGTTCACCAGCTACACAACAAGAGAAAAGGAGACAAGAATAAAAGGTCATGAGGATAAAGGTATAGGAGCACAACCCCTACCCATAATGGATTAAAATAACTACTTAACTGCACTACAAGTTCACGTTTTCTCTTCTCTTTCCCTCTCCAGATCTACTTTCTGCTTCAAGCATCAGATATTTAGTTGTGATTTTGCACAAAAAGTCAATCATGAAGCACTGGGAAGCTAGATGTTACTGTTATAAAACTGTAAGTGTTACAACCCAACTCTGTTCTCAATCAAACAGATACAACTCCCTTCTCAGTTAAGTGAAGTGTTGGGGTACATGTACTAACACTGAGATGAACTACTTGCAGAAGCAGACCTTGATCTTTTAAAAGGCTCCTTAACAACTGGAATGATTAATTCAAAACTGTTCCACAGGTACAGCAATTACTGTGTTGTGTGAGTCTGCAACTAGAACAATGAGAAAATATACCCGAGCTACTTAAGTAATAGCATATTTGTACTGAACACAGTAAAATTAACTGACCATATGTGTTTGGGGCTTTACTGGGATTTTTCAATTCTTATCTTAAAGAAATAGAATCTGAAATCCACATAAAAAATGTAGACCACATTTTCAGTCTTTGAAAAACAGCTATCACTTTAGCTATACTGGATCTTTTCATTTTTCTCAGAGATGTCATACTGGCCTCGAGGTCATACTGGACATGTTTTCTCAGTTTGCTCATGCTGAGCTAAAAAGCTGTTGTGTAAAGCAGTTGCAGCAAAAAGAAAATGCATTAAAAAAAAAAAAAAAAATCCACCAGACTCCTGTGAATTTATGAGGAGTGCATCACAAAGACAAATATTTCAGCCATGCAATTCCATTCGGCCTTTTCAGCTGTGTGTCCATAGCAAGTCAACAGCTAAATTGAAAAATCAATTCCAATTTAAATTATTGGAATAAAGAACACCAGGAGTCAGAGATAAAATGGCTTTGTTCTCTGAGATCCTTTTTAATTGGAAAGTTATTTCTTCAGGGTATTCTAATGGTTCTGAGGAAAGATTGCAAAACAAAGTTGATCGGCTGGGGGAAGGTTAATAGCTAATGTGTTTCTCTCGCTGCACAGCAGCTTCCTGTCTTTATGACAGCCTCCATCATATGTGAAAAGAGCCATGATTCTAAATCATTTGATACATGTGACTGTAGTGTCTCCCTCAGTGTCCCAAAGAAATCATATTATGAATGTTGCTCTGACATATTCATAACATCCCAATTGGCATTCTGACCAGAATTTCTTTGCTTTCACATGTGTATATGGTCATTTGCTTAAACCTTCCATTATGTTGAGTGGTTTTGCTGAAGATTGATATGATTTTATATATTTTTTATTTTTATCATTATCAGGGATATTATAAATAAAAGACCAATGACCCTATATATGGAAAGCATTTTCCTTTCATTTCAAGACTACTGAAAGAATAACCTAGGTGGAAAATCAGCCACTACAGCCAGAAAAAGTGAAGAGAAACTGTGATTACAGAGAGGAAACAAGATTATGTTGGCACAGGGCAGAGTGAGAAAGGAAGGACAAGACATTGCTGGAAAGAGAAAAGGCAGATTAATAAATAGTCACAGAATCACAGAATGTCAAGGGCTGGAAGGAACCTCGAAAGATCATCTAGTCCAACCCCCCTGCCAGAGCAGGATTACCTAGACCAGATCACACAGGAAGGCGTCCAGGTGGGTTTTGATTATCTCCAGAGAGGGAGACTCCACAAACCCACCTGGGCAGCCTGTTCCAGTGCTCTGTCACCTTCACAGTGAAAAAATTTCTCCTTATGTTTATGTGAAACTTCCTATGCCTCAGCTTCCACCAATTACCCTTTGACCTATCATCGGGCATCACCGAGAACAGAACACAACAGAACGGAATGACCTAGGTTAGAAGGGACCTTAGAGATCATCTAATACAACCTCCCTGTCATGGGCAAGGATGCTTCTCAACTAGATCAGGGTACACAAGGCTCTGTCCAGCTTGGCCTTGAACACCTTCAGGGAGGGGGCAGCCACATCATCTCTGGACAATTTATTCCAATGTCTTGCCACCCTCGTGCTGAAGAATTTCTTCAGTCTTTATGTTTAAGCTAAAGCAGAGCGGAAAGGAAAATCTTGCTTGTCGTCTAAGTCTCGTAACCAACACATAGGAATGTCATGGTATAGTTATAATATCACCTTTGCTCTGCTAGCAGAAAACTGTTTAGGGCAGCTGTAGATTAGAAGCCTTAAATGGGCATTTAATTTGAAATTAATAAAACAGTTATGGTATGTGTTAAGAAAAGTTACTGAGGTTTGCTTAGTATATTTAATTAGTGTAAAAGAGATAAATCTAGTTGCCATGTAATGAACTGAGAACTGCAGATACAGTAAATGTGTACTTACGTTCCTATTATTAATGCATTAAACTTGTAAGAATGTTTAGGAATTTAATTAGCATTTAATAAGATAGCTATAGCAAATTACAGTAGTTAGATGTTAAATGTAAATTAATATTTTTAGTATTTAATTGATATTAACTAATTAATTACTGTTTATTACATGGCAACTAGATTTATCTTTTATAGAGTTATTAAATCTAAATTAAAAGTTATATTTTAAGTGGCCTCTACTTGATTAAAAAAATATAGTCTCTGGGACTATCAGGGTTTACCTTCATGCAGGAATTGGGTGATCTTAGGATATTAATTCTGAAACATAAATTATATAGCATATAAAGAGATTAAGTATCTTCACAGGGAAGGAATATTATTCATGGGGATAATCCCAAGAAAATGAAATTGTTCAACTGAATAGAAGTATTTTGTCAACATATTCTCTGAATTAGGCAATAGAAAGGAAAAAGTTTGCAAAAACAAATAATTGTTTTGGAAGATCAAAAGAAGTTTTCTCATCCTGTCTGGGACTAAATTTCCAGTAGCTTAGTGACGTGTTAGATAAGAAGATAAGCAATCAGATTTTCAAAGACCTTCTATATGAAATAATTGCTTACAAAAATCTCAGCACAGAAAATAAATTATGGTTTTTGCATATGTAATACTTTGACATTTCTAGCCTTACTTAAATGGAAGTTGCACTGCTCTACATCCACATTTGTATCTTATACTTATCATTTAAGATACATAATACTGGAACTATGAAATAGTTTATATTGCAGTAATGACAAGACTTATTTTTAGAGGAAAGAAATTTTTAAAAAGCAAAAATGAATGTGTGTTAAGGCTAAATATGAAGTTGCTGTGAGCTCCTAAGGCTACATGTCAATAAAAGGACGAGGTACCTAAAGCATAACTAAGAGGACTTCAGATATCATCTTAAGCTCAGCATGTGGCCTGCTTTGTAGCTTGAAAATCTCACAAGTGCTCACCCAAACATGGACGTACTCAGAGCTTTGCCATGTGAGAAATGTCACCTAGTTATTTGTCTAGCATGTAAGACTGACTAGGATGCCTCAGATTAAGTCCTTTCAGGGTCTAGTGCAACAGCCATGCTCTAGGAACACCTAAAACTGCAGAAGCATTAAGCCTTTCAGGAAATTCACATCAGCTCCCAAGCTTTACATTTTTCAGCTGTGAAATGAGGAATATATGTAATTACACTTATAGAATGGTCTCATGTTTAGAAAAAAATATTTGTAAAGACTAATTTACCTGCAAATTCTGCAAATCCTTCTATATGTTATTACCTATTATTATGTCCTTCCACATAATGAATAAAGAAATGAAAATCAGACTAAAGAAAGATCTCTGTGGGGTCTCTAAATCTTAGGGAATGTAGATTTGCAAAAAAGTTACACTGATTATTTTTTTATTACATTCATTGCTTTCTGGATCCTTCTTTTAATCTGTAAGAATTTTATTGTAATGCAACTTTGGCCTTCTAGATTTTTTTTCATTTTCCCTTGTTATTAGAGAAATTCTTCATTGGCATTTAATCTTAGTACTTTTTATGTCAGTTTTTCCTCTAGAAACATGTTCCTCCACTTCTTTTCATTGCCTTTATGTCACTTCATCAACAAAACTCAATGAATTTGAGTAGGCCAAGGAATTTGACTGTTCCTTAATTCTCCACTATTCTTAATTCTTCACTTTTAAAATTCAATGCACCACTACTGTTTTATAGAAATCACTTCATAGTCAGCTTAATTTACTTCTAAGTATCTGAACGAATACTGTTTTGTTAGTCTTTTTTATCAATGCATCTTTAATGAAAAAGGCACTATTTTCTAGGTAAGCCTTCTGTCTGAATCATGACATTGTCCTATACATACTTAGGAATGTCTTTGGTGATCCGTGGCTAGATGAACTTGTCACCCACCAGATGGCTGCATAGTGAAAGTTGCCCATAAGTTCAGTTACATATATACCTCTAATGCAGAATAAATAGGGTTTAAATTATAGTTTGATAAATCTGTAAGCATGTGAGAATAACTCCTAAACTGAAAATTCTACGTATTCTTTTCCTGGAGGATTTCAGTCTTTCGGATTAAAACAAAACCAAAAGCAAACACAAAACAAACAAACAAACAATTAATAAAAAAACCAATCAAAAAGCCCCAACAAACAAACAAAGCAAAACAAACTGAAACCCACAATAATAAAGTGAGAACATACAGATTCATTCAAATGTGTGAAAAAAAAATAATTTTTTTTCTTCAGTTACTTTATGCTTCATAAGACCCTAAATCCCACTGAGTTTAATGGGAAAGAAAAAAACCTAAGACTATAGAATCCAGATGGGGAAGAAAAGGAACTAACTTTCCTCTGACAATATATACAGTGTAAATAACATTTTCCTGTTGTCACTGCAATTTTTAGGCTTTTTTGTCACTTATTTTGCCATTTACCTTTGTATGAAAATGGCATCTTAAATTGTTTCTGACAAGATTTCCACAAATGTATATATTTATGAATACACATATATAGAGAGACATATATTATTTCTCCATACATCTGCTCATTTGTTAAGACCAATAATAATTAGATGATTCAGTACCATTCAGCCATAGTGGCTATAGAAAGCCAGGACTGAATAACATTTGACAAGAGTCCAGAACCAAATCTTCTTCTCATAGTGTTCTTAATGAGATATGACTGTATAAAGCCCATGTATTTAACTTAGGCAGGCAGAGGATGTATGTGCCTGAGGTCACTGAGTGAAGCACCTAATAATTACATTCTAGGTTGATTGCCCTGTTTAGAATAATATCCATTTGAGGAAGCAAAAGTATGTATTTTTTTGTTTTAAGTTGAACTTAGAAACCTTTAGGAGAGACTGTAAGAACTTAATAGCTTTAAAATATGATTGAACATGTTAAAACTGAAACCTAAAATCATTTAACATTAATTCTTTAAAAGCTTTTTTGGATTGTATCACCATCAGTCTGCAATGCAAGACCTAGAGACAGAAATCCCACCTGAATCATGCTACAGTTAATTTGTACTTGCTAATATAATTTATCAAGCAATTTAAATCTATATGACACTGTATTACATTGTCTAAAAAAGTTCAGCAAGAGTTGTAAGTAAAACTGAATGAATGCATTATAGTCTCTCCATGCAGTGTTTTCCCCAATCTGTCTCCTTAAACCATTTCACACTGAATGGTTTCCTGTGTGCTCTGTTGCAGATTTATTCTTCTCTTGATGCATGCATGTAACTCCCCATTAATGTTAGTAGGAATGAGATTTACGTATGTGCACTGAGAGGAGAACAGACCCCATGGTATTTTATTCGCCTCTACAGTATTATAGCCTCTGAGGATAGATTTGATTTTTTTGTTGTTAGCAAAAAAAGCAGCTTGACAAGTAGCTTTTTGATTGATAATACACTGGGGGTCATAATTTATATAATCTTACACCTGCTACTGAGCATAAAGGTCACTTTAAAGGTGTGAGTTGTGTGTACTGGGGCAAAGCATAAACTAGAGGGTCAGTTTTCAGCGGTTACTGTACAATGGAGAAACAGACAAAAACTCCTACCAATGCTGATAAAATTGAAAATATCATGTCAAACATTGTAATTAACAGTTAGTTTCCAGAACTTGTCATTCTAAGCAAGTGTCATTCCCTAGGTTATTACAGAGGGAATTAGAGTGGCCTTTCACTGTCAAACTGATATATACCATTGGAGTATTGCTGAAAAAAAAGTACCATTTGTGATGTCTTTTCAGGATTTAAACATCTGCTGAATTCCATTTCTTTCTATCATCTTCTGAAAGTAGATACACATCTCAAAAGGTCTCTATCTGGGGCATTGAGAGGATTCAATATTTCAGCATCTTTCTGCTTTAAAAAACCCCCAACTTCTATATGTACACAGCATCATTACAACATTCTTAAGGCTTAAATACTTTTGTAGTGAGACTGGCTTCATGAAATGTATTCCTGTGATAAATCACTGCATTCAGTCATTTTTCTAAAGAAACCCATTAATACACTGGGGAAAAATAAGAGGAAAAAAAAAAAAAGGCTTTTCTACTATAAAGTAACAAGACATTTATTTTTATTCTTGCTTTTCTTTTCCCTTTTTTTTTTTTTCCTAATAGCCTTGCAAATTTGTGAAGATAACTAATGTCTGTGCAAAGCATTATTTGTTACTGGATAGGATCCAAATTATTAACCTCTTGTTCTAACCTTCATCTCCTGCTGCTACAGGAGGGAACTGTACTGTGAGGGTAGGTAGATATTAATCTTTTGAGTTTTTCAGTTACATTACAAACATATGTACTAACATATTCACATTCTTTGGTTCTATTTTGTCTTCATGATTTGCTGTAATTATCAATTATGTAATAGATAGGGTTATATTCTCTTCAGTTTTCACCTAGGAAATAATCCAAAGCCAGGAAAAAAAAAAAAAAAAAAAAAAGCCAATAAGAGCTTTTTAATTGTCTTTGGGTGCTTTTTCTCTAAGCTCAGAATTTCTCTAAGCTCAGAATATGACCGAATCTCAAATATCTTTCATGATTTTGACTTCAGTATTGGCAATGAGAACTTCCAAACCAGTTTAGGATTTTCACTCCATGCTAGTAACTATTGAACTCCTCCAAGTGATTGTAGTCTCTATTGACTGGAATATTTTCCTTGGGTCAAGATCAGAGGCTTAGAATTTGGAAGTAATATCTACAACATGGAGTGTTCATTGTCTCCTGTCATGAGAGGAGAATGTATATGTCTTTTCAGGGTGGGGAAATGGTTACAAGAAATGACTTCTGACGTTAATGGAACAGGGAAAAAATTCACTTTCTATGAAAATAACTGCTTTTAGGCCTAGCTTTGTCTTCATAGATCACTAGGGTTTACAAATGACCTACAATAAATTAAGTAGACAACTCCGTGATGGGGATGAAAGTCTTGGCAACGCTGATTAGTTGTGGCAATTATTTTAGAGATTTATGCAGTGTTTGCCAGAAACTTCTCTGTCTTTACCATTTTACCTGCAATATCTCGTTATGACCAAAATTAAAAAAAAAAAATAAAATATATATATAGCTAAGAACTAAAAAGAATATGTTGTAACATATGAATTATCAGCTTTTCTTTAATGAGGGGGTGAAAAACACTTTACTCACAGGCTATTTTAATAATATTTTATAAAGTTTATTTCAATATCTTCAAAAGTAGCAGTTACTGACATTACAAAAGATTCATGCAGAACTGCAAATGAAACTGATCTGAAACATTATGGCAATACCTTTCATTCATGTGTACACAGTTAAAATTTGATTTGATATTATTACACTTAGTTTGTCCAAAGATATTTGTTTTCCTTCAATATGTCAATAACATTAAGTTAAAATCTTGTTATCAACTTCACTACTGACTAGCAAAAGCTTTTATGTATCAGAACTAATCACCAAATCCTGCTATTGTTTCTAACATTGCTGTTTATTGTTGTTCATAGGAATTTAAATTCACTTAAATTTCACAGAAATTGTAAACACTGTAACATTAATAGTAATTTTCCATGTAAAATAATAGATATTATTATTTTTATCTAACTAAATCTTCATTAATCAGTCAATAAAATGGCTAAATAGAGTACTATTTATATGTATTTGTCATTTAGGATGTGTATCCTCTTATAATAGCATTTTTGCCTGCTACTGCATGTTCAGAGGAGGACACAATTGATTCAGGAAGGACCAGAGGGATTTTTCATGGAAGTGCAAATGTAACACCATATTTTATGGTTGAGGATAGTTTGTGAAAGAAAGCTTTCTGTGCCTTAGTGGCAGAACGTGAGAGCCAGTTTTTAACGCTATCGTTGCCAATTCTCAGGTTGATGTTCCAAACCTTTATGATGTGAAGTTATTATTCATTATGATAATGTAAAATAAAGAACAACTGAAACAACAAAACTACTTAGAGAATTGAATAATGGATTTATGTTTTCTAGGAAATAAAAAATGCTGCAATCATTAGTCAAGGTAGAAGTGACATAAATACATTGTAGATCAAACAGCTCAGGGAAGAAAATAGTGGCTTGAGGAGATCACAGAGTAAGACGTAGCAATTGCTTAACACTTTAAAGATTTCTAGCACTATGTTAAAATTACATTCTATTTAATGAAATTTTTGAAAGGATAGATATATATAACTATAGTGCAAACCATCTTCTTTGATAATATTTTTTTTTCTCTACCCTAGAAAATGCAGAAGTGACCATATTCATTCAACACTGCACCAGATATCTGCCTACTGGTAAATAAGAGCCAAACTCCTACCTGTGGAAACTGAAGAATTATATTTTTTAATTTAAAAAATAAATAAATGGAAATAGTTAATGTAAAAATAATAAATAAATAAATAAATAAAAATAGTTAAAGGTCATATACTGCAGAAGAATCACAGAATCACTGAGGTTGGAAGGGATGTCTTGAGATCATTTAGTCCAAGCCATCAGTTAAAGCAAGTTACTGAGGACTGTGTCCAGATGAATTTTGAATATTTCTAGGGATGGAGACTCCACACCTCTGGACAACCTATTGCAGTGTTTGACCACTGTCATAGTAAAAAAAAACAAAATAAAACAAAACGTGTTCAAGTGGAATTTTATGTGTTTTAATTTGTTCCCATTGCCTCTTGTCCTGTCACTAGGCACTACTGAGAAGTGTGGCTGCTGCTTCTCCAGTCCTTCCCATCAGGTATTTATACACATTGATAAAATCCCCCTGGGACGCCTTTTCTCCAGGCTGAACATTTTCCAGTCTCTCAGCATCTCCTCACACAACAGATGCTCCAGTCCCTTAATGACCTTTGTGATCCTTTGCTGGACTCAAATCTATACGCACATGTATATTCTCCCCTGTACTGGGGAGCTGAGCACTGGACCCAGGACTTCAGATGTGTTGCACCAAGGCTGAGTAGAAAAGGATCACCCTTCCTTCTCATTCCTAGGGAGTGGTTTTCCTAATGCAACCCAGGATACTGTTGGTCTTCTTTACTTCAACATCACTGAACATTTATGGTTCATAGTCAGCCTGGGGTCCACCAGGACTTCTAGGTCCTTATCTGCATAGTTGATTTCCATTGACTTGACTTCCAGCATTTTCTGGTGCACTGAATGGATTATTCCTCCTCATGTACAAGGCTTTACAATTCTCATTCTTGATCTTCATGAGATTCCTGTCTGCCTGATTTTCCAACATTTCCAGGTGCCTCTGAATGGCAGCTAACCAATCTGGTCTATCAGCCATTCCTCCCAGTTTTGATTTGTCTATGAACATGCTGAGGGTGCACTCTGCCCCATCAGCCGGGTTATTAAGGAAGAATCTGAACTTATACTGGCCCCAAAATTAACTCCCAGGGTGCACAACTAGTGACTGGCCTCTAGCTAGGCTTTTAAATCAATGATTACAACCCTCTGGGCCCAGCCATTAAGCCAGTTATCATCCACCTCACTGTCCACATAAGTAACCCATACTTTGACAGGTCATCTATGTTGATGTTATAGGGTACCTAAGCCTTACTAAAAGCTTTACTAAAGTAAATGTAAGCAACATCCCTCACTCCTCTTCCCTCATCCACCAAGCTAGTCACCTCATTGTGGAATACTACCAGGTTGATTTACCTTTCTTAAGTCCATGTTAATTCCTTCCAGTTACTTTCTTGTCCTTCATGTGCCTGGAAGTGATTTCCCAGATTAGTTCCACTATTGCCTTCCCAGGGATTGAGGTGAGGTTGACCAGACTGTAGTTCCCTATACCTTCCTTCTTGCTCTTCTTGAAAATGAGAGTCATATTTGCTTTCTTCCTGTCCTTGGGAACATACCCCTGTCACTCTGAGCTTTCAAAGATAATCAAGAGTGGCCTCACAATGATATCAGAAAGTTCCCTCCGTATTCATGAGTGCCTCCCATCAGTTTATGTTATGTGGTCCTTTACTTCCAGTCACTGAGTTTTAGTTCTGCCCCCCGGGACAAATACGTACAGAAGTAATTCTCAAATATTGGCAGTATGGTTCTTTCTACCAACTGTGAATAAAATGACAGACCTGGCAGAAATGATCATTCTGAAACAGTGGTTAAACCTAGGAAGATCTGAAAACTGCTGATATAGTTTTCTGTGATTTTCATCCATTCAAGCCTTGAAATATTTGCAAGAGTAATTAAGTTTTTTATTCCAAGACTGGTAAGCTTGTCTGTGCTTGATAGGTACCTAAGTTTTAAGAAAGCCATATAATCCAAAGAGATCAATGGTGTCCAACAAAATTCAATAGTATTTTTTTTTATTTATTTTTAATTTATCATTTATCTTACCACATAAAATTTTCTATACCTAGAATATTGTCCTTAAATCCATGTCTCCCACCAGATATATCCTAGCATGATATAAAGTTATTTCAATTTTAAAGATATTATTTTCAGTTAAAAGAGAAAAAGAAATTAATGTCTTGTAGAAAACACTGATTTCTCTTTGTTGCCTTGACAGCTATGATCAGAAAAGAACAATATGTACTTGGATTTTTCTTTATCTTTTTATACTCTGGAATTATCCTTTTTTTTCAGAATTAAACACTGAAACCACACATAGGAACAAAAGTAATATGCTATATTACATATGTCAAAATGCAGAGCACATCAGAGTATTGTACTGAAAAAATAACTATATCTATAATTCAGGAACTAATTTATATTGTAAAGAAAATATTCCTCTCAGAGGTACACCCACCTGCACTCACTTCCCTTTAAGTACATAGCATTTTATTTGTCAGAACAAATGAAAATACTTGAAATAAGAAGCATGTTAATTTGAATGCAACTCAGCCCACATCTATAGCTTGCATGTAAAGTTCTTACTTTATAAGAAAATGTCATGTGAATCTTCATTTAACTGGTCATGGTCATAATAGCATGGGACTCCCCAAGGAAACCAAAAGCCCTTTTGCATTTGCTATATCTTCAAGCACACATTACATCAAATGTGAAATGCAGTGACATCAATGGTCTATAAAAGTGTGACCTTCAAGTTGATGGATTTAGAGCCATAAAAGACCTGAAGAGCAGCTGACATATAAACATCAAAGGAAGTTGTAACGACAACCCACTTTGGTGTATAATAAGTAAGGATTCCATAGGCTTTGCTGTGGTAGTGTCACCTGAAAACATTTCTAAACTTGAGAGGCAAAAGGAGGTTGGGGATAGGGTGATGAATGGGGAATCTTAGTACTTGAGTATAAAATGGACAGAAAGGATGATGTTGAAAATGCAGCAACTAAGGGTAATCTGTAAAGCTAAATATTTCTGGGAAAGTTATTAATTATATTAAAAGTTATTAGTTACTAATTATATATCAAAAATAAGTTTCTGAAGGCAACTTTTCACAATAGGAGCTTTTAGGGGTTTGAATTATTGGCTTGAAAATATATTTCTAGATTACAGGCACTGATCTGTACAATGGAATGAAGCTAAGAAATTAATTTAACTAAAGCAGTGAGACAATAAATGTATAAAGTTTCCAAAATGATCACCAGCCAGGAGTCCATATATGCAACACCCCAGTGAACTGGTCAAATGCCCTGAAATAAAAAAGTTGCCCAGAGGGGACAGCAGCATATTGAGTCATGGGAACTCTCCTTCTTCCAATGGAAGGCCACGGAAGCCAAGATACAAGCCTCTGTTTACTGTGCAGATCTTTGTTAAATTGGGGCTGAACCCAAGAAGATAGTCTGATGTTGTCAATATCTTAAAAAAAGCAATTTCTTCCACTGTCTAAGAATAGCAGGACTGTCTGGTTTTCTAGAAATCCTTCAGATGAAGCCCAATTAAAAATCACAGAAAGTTTGAAAAGCCTGCAGTACACATACACTTCACAAACAAAATGCTATAAATAGTAATCCACTAATTTCAAGTCATAAAACTATGTCATCTACTACCTAGAATTTAGGATAACCATGGGATGAAGTTTTTCTGCCTAAATGCATAAAGGCCTTTCTCTGAATAGATAGAAACCAGTAGTTCTACATGCATTTTAGGTAACTACTTATGCAAAACATATGCAGATGTGTATCAGATTTACATATAAAAATGCAATTTCTTGTCCACTGACAAATTTTGACTGTATATGACTGCAGTCCCACTTTGAAACCTTTATGTACACAAGATTTCTAAATTTAAAGTTGTTTGCATGCAGAGGATAAATTCTACAGTTCTGCTAACATACTGTGTTTTTCCAAACCTTTCATCTAGCTGTATAGATTCTTATGTAATCACCACCTTCACAGTATCTGAGGAGCCTAATGACTCCTTGTTCTGCCAGGTTTGCACTTAGAGCTTTTTATTGCCACTCTTTAGAAAGGTGTTTGAACTGTGGCAGGTAGGACAATACAAAGACAGATCTCATTTCAAAGTATTCTGAAGGGAATAGCTTGTAAAGAAGAGCAGTGATTGATGCAATAGAAGACATAAGAGGATTTTCATTTTTGCTTTTTTTTTTCCCCCTACCAGCTACAGAAAAGTCTAGACTCTACTTTAAACTTGAAGTGTTAAAGGGGACTCTTAGATCTGATCATCTCAAAGTCTCTAATCTATGCAAAAAATGGGTATTGATGTAAAAATAGTGCACGTATGAAAAACTCAGAAGCATAGCTGGAATGCAATGTATATTTGTGGGTCTAAATGCTTTGAAAATGCTTGTTCCTGCCTGTGAGACTAGCAGAAGGTAAGAACATGCAAAGACCCATTCTATGAGAATTCAGGGGATTTTTTTTTTATCTTTCTTGTGTACTATATTTTCCTCTGTATTCAAAAACTAAAATCAGAGAAGTTGGAGAAAAATATAATACCCTTTCCTTGCAAAGTATATAGGTGCCTAAGTGTATAGAAGCATATGAAAGCATATCTATCTTCCTGCAGTACAACTAAGTGATATGATTTTTCTTTTAAATTGTTTTAACTTACTTTATTTTAATTGTTTAAGGGTACTGATCAACAAGCAGCTAAATATGAGCCACCAGTGTGCTCAAGTGGTCAAGAAAGCCTGGCTTCTATTTGAAATAGTGTGGACAGCAGGACCATGGAGGTGATCCTCCCTCTGTGCTTGGCACTGGTAAGACAACACTTCGAGTACTGTGTTCAGTTTTGGGCCCCTCAATACAAGATAGAAACTGAGGTGCTGGAGCAGGTCCAGAGAAGAGCAACTAAGCTGGTGAAGGGCCTGGAGAACAGATCTTATGAGTTGGAGCTGAGGAAACTGAGCCTATTTAGTCTGAAGAAAAGGAGGCTGAGTGGAGACCTTATTGCTACAACTACGTGAAAGGACACTGTAGAGAGGTAGGTACTGGTCTCTTCTCACAAGTAGTTAGTGATAGAACAAGAGGGAATGGCCTCCAGTTGCACCAGGAGAGGTTTGGACTAGACATTAGGAAAAAAGTTTTTTCACTGAAAGGGTTGTAAGGCACTGGAAGAGGCTGCCCAGGGAGGTGGTTGAGTGGCCTCACTGGATGTGTTTAAAAGCCATAGAGATGTGGTGCTTGGAGATATAGCTTAGTGGTGGGCTTGACAGAGTAGGGTTAATGGCTGGACTTGATCTTAAAGAGCTTTTCCAACCTAAACGATTCTATGATTCTGTGAAGTCTTCAGTGTTAGGAATTTTGAAAGAATGCTGTCCACTGTCCTGATTACAATTAGTTCTGTGTAAAAATATTCTGTCTCATACAGGTAACTAAGTACATACCTTACTTTTATTTTCACACATGTACCTGATTTAAACATTTCTGTGACTGGTAAATCAGACTTTTAAGTCTAGAGGTGGGATTTGACATTGTAATGGAAGACACATTTAGTTTTCACTTTTCATTAATTTAAAATACAGGTTATAGGAAAAAAAAAATGTGTTGCTATTCTTTCTGAGAACTGAAATAAAAGGAAATTTCCTTGGCCAGCAGTTCTGAAGTACAATCTCATCATTGTTGCATTGAAAGGCTAAACATTTTCTCTTAGACCTTCACAACTGGACTGGGAAGAGGAGACATGAAACACAATAAAAAGTGAGTTACACTGTCACATTTTTTACTTTCAGAGTTAAAAAAATTTTAAGACAAGTCCTTGTAAATTATTCTTGAAAGCCAGATAACATGATTGTCCAGCAAGCTCATGCAGGGATTCTGACAATATGCTCACTATATCCCTAGTCATATTAACATTAGTATTCTTGCAAATTTTCAGGTGATTGAAACATATCATTGTAAGGTATGTGTTTACAGGAAATAATGCATCAAAATCCACAGCAGTGTTTCCAAGAAGCAGAAACCTTCAAAATATGAATGTTTGCACATATAGATCCATAGAGATGTAAAGAATTGAAATACATAATTACAGTATTTATTAGTACATGATAAAATGCTAGAGCACTTGCTGCTTGTTTTTTTCAGAACCAATGCAGCGTGACAAGAGTATGTCATAAAATACATAAATAGCATACAGGCTGAAAAGTTGTGAGTTCTTAGATACTATATCTCAATCCCAGGGATACTTCCTTGCAGGTAACATTGCACTGTGAGGCAGACATCTTATCAAGGCATTATCATGTCACAGTGCAACACAACAGATAGAAACCCATTAAAAAGTTTGGGTTTTGGTTTTGATTCTTGTTTTGGTTTATTGTTGTTTTTTTTTTTTTCAAAACCATGATCCTAACATGAGAAAATTATATTCAGCATTCTGTTCTTGTTTAAAGTCTAGGTATGATTAGTCTGTTTTTTTTAATATATAGATCTATTGATAGCAGTGTTGAGGAAAAGGACTTTAATCTGTTGATTATCTGGAAGCTCAGCGTGACTTAGCAATGTGGCTTTGCAGACCAGAAAGCCAGCTTCATCCTGAGCTCATGTCCTAGTCTGAGTGAAAACAGAACTAATTCTGTTCAGTGATTTTACTCTTCAATTCGGTTCTAACTGCACTGTCTGAAGTTAGCAGCCTGTTTTCACAGGCAGTGTCTGCTGCTGGCAGTGATGACACCCCATGGTTAGAGTTACTACCAAGGATTGGTGTGCAGACCAAGGCCACTGCTGGATCTTGTGTACCACGTTGG
>JANIJG010017478.1:0-20609 GCA_024611175.1 Megaceryle torquata | reverse complement strand
TACCAAGGATTGGTGTGCAGACCAAGGCCACTGCTGGATCTTGTGTACCACGTTGGGGGTGCAGGAAAGTGAAAGGCCACAGCTGCAGGAAGGAGCAGACAGGGCAGGTGACCCCAAACTGACCAACGAGGTATTCCATCCCATATACGTCATATTAGGTATAAAGCAGAGGGATCTGGAGGGTCTATAGCTGGCTCACTCACTTGTCGCTCTTTCTCTGGGGTCTTCTGGAATCTTCTCCCCTATTAGACTCCTTTGCCAGCTTTGATTGGCTTGGCTCCTTCGGTTCCTCTTTCGGTTCCTTTCTTGGAGCATCCAAGGACTCCGTTCTGCCTTCAATCCCAATTGGTGTCTTCCTGAATCCGGTACCAGAATCCAGTTCCTGAACACAGCTCCTGTCTGCTGTGGGGCCCAGTCTGGGACTCCTTCTGTGCCTGATCCACAGTATTGGTGGTGACAGTGATGTAATTACCATCGGGGGGTTTGGGTTCAACAACAGGTTTGTATATATTTGTACATATTCTATTATTATTATTATAACTCTTATTAAAGCTGTTCTAGTTTCCTTTTCTAATTGCTAAGTCTCTCTCCCTTATTCCCTTTCTCTTCCGCTTTGGGGAGGGAAGGATGTTAGCAAAGAGCATCTGTTATAGGTCTAAGGGGCTGCCCTGACCCTAAACCATGACAGCTTCATCAAAAGAAGCATGACCAGCAAGTCAAGGGAGGTGTTCCTTCACCTTCACTCTTGTGAGACCTCATCTGGAGTACTGAGTTCAACTCCAAGGCCCCAGTATAAGAAGGACATGGACCTGTTGGAGTGAGTCCAGAAGAGGGACACAAAAATGATCAGAGGTTTCCTATGCAGACAGGCTAAGAAGTTGGCATTGTTCAGCCTGGAGAAGAGAAACCTCTGAGGAGACCTCATAGAAGCCCTCCCATATCTAAAGAGAGTCTACAAGAAACAGGGAGGGACATTTTACAAGGGCATGTAGTGATAGGACAAGGGGTAATAGTTTCAAACTGAAAGAGGGTAGATTTAGATTTAGATTTATGTAAATAAGAATGTCTTCATTGTGAGGGTGGTGAGACACTGGAACAGGTTGCCCAGAAAGGTTTGGATTTCCTCCCCTGAAAGTGTTCAAGGGCAGGATGCATGGTCTTTGAACAACCTGATCTGAAAGCAAATTTGGGAAATGACCAAAGAAACTGCTGGTGTGCAGTTTAGCCTCAAGTCCATCTAGAATCAGCCCTGAATAATCATTATAAAGGCATGACATTACCAACGAAGGATATAAAAAAAGAAATCAGAGAAAATTCTGTGATGTGGCTGATTGTACTTGCTCTAAAGCAGACACACATTTCCCCACACTGGAGGAAATTTTACAATGGCTGTTGTAATTCAGTGGTTTAACTGTAGGGCAGGAGTTCATGTGAGTGCCATGACAGAGTCATAGTTCATAAAAACAGTTGTATTTCCTGATGTGAAAAAGAGATTCTGAAGATTTACAGTATGCTCTCTAACTATGTTTTAATTGAAAGCATATTTGCTGGGTCACCTTGTGCAAGAACAAACAGGGCTTCATGGGTTGGTTATTTTCTACAGATAATTCATCCTTGTTGAGTTCTAGCTTTCTTCATGAATCTTCATCATCAGTGGCTAAGTGGTTGTTAACAGTCAGGTTTTCACTACTCTGTCACATCTGTTATAGGAAAGAGCACCATTGTATGATAGAACCATTTATGATTATTTGACATTCAGTGGCTAGTGTTAGCTGGTACCTAAAATCTATGTTTTCCCTTACCTTCCTTTCCCTTCCCTTCCCTCACAGTTTTATATGGGTCTGTTATACTAGACTGATGTGAAAAGGAATGCTTATAAAGAGACTCATCAGTTAAACTGAAAACCTTCTGAGTCACATCCATCACTGTACAATTAGTAAATCATGTATCTGTTGATCTGAATCAATATAGGCTTGTTGAAGTGTATGGTACTACTCCAATCTGAGGTAGTGTCATACTAATTTATACTATTTTAATTCACAGAAGATCTGATAGAGCCTTATTTCAAATGATCACAGGAATGGCTTATATATTGCAGTTATTTCCTTTGTAAGCATAAGGTCATTTGAGAGCTCACATTCTATTACTGTCTTATATGTGTTGGGAAATACTGACTTTTTAACAGCAAATAATCACTTCATGAAATTTAAAAATGGCATTTGTTTTTGGCTAGTTATGTTCTTGTTGCCTAAGGCTAGATCTTGTTCTCATTTCAGTCAAATGGAAACTAGTCAGTTCCATTTTTCAAATTGTCTTGCATTAATACCTCACTGCAATGTTTGGATTTGGGCTGAACAAAAGAATTATATTGAAAAGGAAAATACTCCCCTGATTTTTATTTAAAGAAACACTAATTAAAGTAATTTCCCTGGAAGTATTTTAGAAACTTTTAAACCTGTAGCAATTTAATTTATCTTTTCTTCCCTAAAATTACTGTGCAATATCACTCAGACAACTTTTGTTTTGCTGTTATGTCTTTCTTATTCATAAGAAAATTTTTCAAGAAATACTGATTATTGTATTTTTTATACTGAATGGGCAGGAGACCTCTTAAATAATATACCTTTCTTTCTCATAATGAAAGTCTTATTGATATCAGAAAAATGCGTAATCCACAGCGTTTACACTAACATCTGGTAATCATTGTGACTTGAGGGTATGTGAAGCAAGGATTTTAGGGACATGTTCACCCAACTTCAGCTGTCTATGACGTAGACATCTACATATAAGCTACTTGTCTAAATTTTGTTCAGAGACAGTGTCAAGAAACAGGCACTACTGAAGTACAGTTCTTCTGACCTATATTTAATGGCTGCATTAGGATAAGATGAATGATATAAAGTCCTTGTTCCTCTCCACTGACTATATGGGGAATCTAAATTACATGCCAAAATGAAGACATTTATGCTTTAGCCATCTATACTTCCTGCAGAATAATCCTACTTTAGATGTTGATATGCCGTATCACAGGCTGAAGAAAGGGGATCCACTTGTCATTGGGCAAGTCAGTTCATCTTTCTGTTTCAAAGACATAACTATAAAGGACTTCAGAGGTGTACAGACTTTCCAATGAAACTGATACTATAGTTACTAATAAAATAAACATAAACAGACAGGTCTTGTTTTCTCATGTATTACTCTGAAAACTAGATCACATCTCTTCTTTTCAGGCTACATCCCTAGACACTGCCAAAAATTAAGCCTATGAAACAGGTGTATTGCTGTTGAGCTGCATCACTTGGATGATAGAAGCTACTTTGGTCCATTTAGGTATATTGCTGTGGCAACTTATAAATGCTTATTAGTTTAGGAGAAAATCATTCATGTATCATGTAATTGGCCAAACGGAATCTAGTTTAAACCTTGAAATATTTTCTCAAATGGCTGATAATCTACTGCAGATCACAAAGGATTCAGATATATTAGCTGTGTCAAGAGAGATATAAAACAATTTATATATAACAAAAACAATTTGCTGGGCCAATTCTTTATCTTCTAACTTCCACTAATGACTTTTAGCTATTTCCCTAAAAACAAACAAACAAAAAAGCTAAGGAATTAGCTTAGGCAGTATGCCAATAGCCTGTTACCAGAATGTTTATATAAGCAATTTTCAAGGGTGGAAGAAAATATGCCATTCACTTGGAAAAATGCATTTATTTCAAACTGTGATGACCTATATCTTATTATAGAACATATGCCATGGGATTTAGAACCCTGACACTTGAAAAAAGCTACATATCACTTTCAAATGGTTACCAATGGTGTTAAATGTCATGTTAGGTAGTTTCCCAAGTCTTCTTTTAAGAAAACTTGTTTAGGTGAGAAAAAATGAGGATTTACATAAAATAAATTTTACTGATTATATTACATTCTATGACCATTCATTAAAAGTGGGGCTCTTAATCCATAAGACATTAATAATCATACTAGCCCACTCATATTTATAGGTATAATAGCTGTAACAATTTACTTAGTTTACATAGGCAGGTGCAAAACATACCTACACATCTAGGAAATTCTTGCACATATGGGAACACTACAGATATTCATGTGATTACATTTCACAAGTTATCACATGAAAAAAAATCACCTTTACTCTAGGAGAAACAGATTCTCATTGCTAAAGGGTCCCTGAAAAGATCAAAGAGCTGACTGCTATTGTAACCTATCATGAAAATGCAGTACATATACATAACACAAATTATGCAAGTACTTAGAAGTTTCCAGGTGTTCTTCACTTATGATTAAAAAAATGTAGATTATGTCATATTGTCAATGAAATTTAAAAGCTGAATTTGTTTTTATGTGTTTGTTTTAGAAATACTTGTCAAAATACAAATGTATATTGAAATAAGGAGGTTTAAAGGACATCATAACCATAGTTTTCCCTTGAAGACCTCTAGCTATCCCTCTCAATTCAAGTGAATATGTTCTGAGAAAGGGTAAACTGAGGCAGGGAGAAGTTAAATGTTTTAATCAAAATGACAGTAGCAACAAGTCAATGACCATAATAAATGCTGTTGTATGTCTCGGTTTCCTTCATTCATTACTAGAATACTCTGCCAAAAAAAATACAGATAACTGTACTACACTAATTTGTTTCAAACCTCAGAAACCAATTGGGTTCAAGCTTGGGGTGAAAGTTCAGGTTTGATTTTATTTGAACCTGTTCACCCATTCTTAATTGAAAAGTAGGTTGATAAAACAGCTAAATTGAAATGTTCATAATCTGTAAAATAGTAAAATAGAGGTATGTATTCTGTAGTTCCTGCCAAAAAAACTCTCACATATGGCTTGGGCTAATGTACAATAAATTTATTACTGGAAGAAATTACAAATGTTGCTGAACACTGTTACAAGATAGAGATGAATCAAAATATAACAGAAATACAGATAACAGAACATTTAATCTGATATTTCACAATAGTTATCTTATTGAAGTAAACTGTGAAGCTTGATTGAACAGAATATAAAGTTAATATTACCTAATAAGAACAGACCATTATAGATCAGCGAAACTGCAAAACAGAATTATATGACAAGGGGCAAGCCACATTATCTAAATTAACATTTTTCCAGCATGAACAAGAAGGGTCACTGTAGGAAAACGAGAGCTAAATAGTGTGGCCTGCATTTAGTCAACCTGAAGTAATTATTAATTTATGGTTGTCTGTGATTTTAATGAAAATGAAAGCTGAGAGGAAAGAATTGAGAGAGATAATGTGCCGTGAAATTGAGTTTCATTTATTTGGGGCCCATATTTTTCTCTTCTCTTCTCTTCTCTTCTCTTCTCTTCTCTTCTCTTCTCTTCTCTTCTCTTCTCTTCTCTTCTCTTCTCTTCTTCTCTCTCTCCCCCCCTCCTTTGCTTTCTAGAGCATGTTACAACAGCTATGGGTTTTGTACTTTACCTTTCTTGTGTTCAGATATTATTTTCAATATAGTCTGATATGATACAATATCTATGGCAGATATGTGTCTATCTGAAAAGGCAGGTGAAGTCCAGAATATCCCAGTCTGTCTCAAAAGGCACTAAATGTCTGTGTATGATCAACTAATTCATGTCCTGTTGACTGCACTGATTAGATTTCCATTGACTGTAATGGAAACCCCAAATCCTCTTGATTGCCTAAAAGCTTCATAGGCTTCTAAAGAAAAGGCCTACATGAGAGCAAATCCTGTATTTAGGTTTTAATCATGACCTTAAAAACCACTTCTATATGCAGGAAAACTGTATTCTACCCTTAATCAAAAATCTCTGTTTCTTACACATTACAAGATGGAAAGAGGAAAAAAAATTAAAAAAATAAAAGGGAAAAAAAAAAAAAAAGAACAAGCTGAAAAATAAAAATAAAAATAAGAAAGGAAAGAAAAAGTAAAAGAAAGAAAAAGACAAAATAAAATTAAAATTAACAAAAATAGAAAAAGAAGAAAAAGAGGGGAAAAAAGTGCAAGCAAAGATATTGATCTACAAACTGAAAAGTCAGCAATGATTATTCTAAGATGTCTTCATACATTCACTCCAAATCACACCAAAATATAATGATAGCTGTCTGAGGTTACACTTTTAGAAAAATATGGGACACGAGACAAGGAAAACTGATGTGATCAGAGCTGACTTTAAATAGGACACACCATGTATTTACTTATATCCTGATTATCGGTAGTTATTACTGATTAATCAATTGACCCAAGATTGAGGTTGAAATAGTGGAATGATGTGCTCTGAGATACATTATCCTCCATAACATACTGCACGGTTCTGAATCACTCTATAAGTTTTGAATCAATAATGACCAGGATAAACAATTCACTTCTCAATATATACTACCAAAATTTATTGTTTAGTGTGTAACTCTTTCCTATGGAAATGAAAATTTATTCATGCAGAGAGATATGTTTGAAGGTGATGTTTTCTTGCTTTACTAGGTGTTCTACATGTAATTCCTGGGTTTACCTGCAGAGGAAGTAGGGAAGAAAATGAAAGAAAAGTAGAAATAAGTAAAGGTGAGTGAAAAATAATTGCCAAAGAGTTAAAATATGGTTATATTTTGTTATAATTTCACATTATATTCCTAAATTTACCAAAATATTTCATATAACAGGTTAACTTAAAATAACTTTGTAAAATATTAGAAAGTAATTTTACCATCATCATATTCTGGGAATAATTTCTTCCTTTCATGATTGTTTTCAATTTGTTAAAATTTTAATGGTACTCTCTATGGTAGCCTTTTAACTGCTATATTACTCTCTATTCATGATCTAGGCCAGTAATATCAGTCATTGTAATTATATTCCCCTGCTGTTTCATTCTTTTTTAACACAGAGGTATTTAAGAAACTATTTATTTTGTTGTCCAAATTACTGTATTCTGAGCCTTGATTGAAATTCCACCAATCTTGTTATTTTCTGGCTTTACTGGGCTTGGAATACAGTATCTGAAACTCTAATTCTAAACTCCCTCTGAAGTCATGGAGCTCTGCTTTCTTCTACTTGCTTCACTGCGCAGAGGTCTGAAACAGAACTCTCTGTCTTGGTTTTCCACCTATAAAATTACAGTAATTATACTTCCCTTTCCCAAGATCTTGCCTTGCATACTTAGACTACAAGTTCTTTGTAGCAGTGGCTGTCACATGGCATACATTTGCAAAGCATCTCTCTTCAGACCTTCTGGAATTCATCAGTTCAATAGGGGAGGAAAAAAAAAAAGGAAAATAAAATATAAAAAGATTGTCAGCATTCCACTGAAGTGTTTAAAGTTATCAAAGCCTTTAATACAAAACCTGTAATTTAGGTATCTTCCTTAAAATTCAAATATGAAGTCTTATCTTTAGCAAAAGAAATCTAATTGAAGTTAGCCATTTGAAAATAATTTCAAATTTAGTTTATAGATTCATCAGAACACAAGAAACCAGGAAAAAAAAAACAAAAAACCAAACAACCCACCCTAAAATAAAATATGCTAATTTAAAAACAACTGTGCCACAAAGTTATCAGAAAAAAAATTATAGAGGCACATAAAAATTTACATCTTCCCTTTAGCTCTTGCAGGGAATGTTTTTTTATCTATTGCTATTTCTTCTTTCTAAATTTTCACAGCTGGTTGACTTCAAGGAGGTATCATCTTTTCCACATTATGTCATGTTACAATCTTCTCACATAGGTAAAACTGAATCTCTAGTCCTTAAATCTAACCTGTCTTTTGTAGTTAAAATATAGCCATTTCACAGTTGAAGTTATTTGAAAGAAGTATTAATGTGAAAAATATAGTCCACCTGCTTATTTCTTTACTTAACAAGCAGTCCTGCTATGTCTAGAGACATAGACAATGGTTGTAGTTACATTAGGAAGTAATTTGGTTCAACAGAAGTGGATCTGTAGATCAGAGCAATTATCACTGAAACTCCTGTATTTACAAAAATGTCAGAGTTCATGTTTCGAAATATAATTTGAAGCTGTCACCATGAATGCAGTTTGAACCCAGTGAATAGACCTTTGATTTGAACTCTCAAGTTTCTATTATGGACACAGTGCCTTTGGTGTACACCAGAAGCAGAATTTCCACTTTTGCTTTCTTCACAAGGAGCATAATTTACATGGCCCAATATCACACCAAACCAATGTGCAGCAATTTGGGACACTCAGGGCATTCACTGATTCAAAGATGCAGTAGTATTTTGTACCAAATTAAGAATGTAGATGTGGCCAAGGCCTGCAGAGGAAGGTGCTCTATACCTTATTATAAATGTCTGATTTAAGCAGATAGAATTTCCCTCACAGGCCCTTGCTTCTCTCCTATGACTACTAGTAACTTATTAGGTGTTTAGTTTAATGAAACTGCTTCCAAGGCACCCAATATTTCAATAGCATTTAGGTACCTCATGGAATCAGATTGAATCTTAGCTGTATCTTCTGCAAACTTTTTCTGAAATAGCAGCCAAGGATAAGGCTATCATACTTACCTCAATTTTCACTTCAGCCACTTCTTTTGCCATTAGGAATAGAAGATAAAATGTTTCTATCATTGAGAACAGAATACTGAAAAACTAGGAACACATAAACAGCTGCATTGCTTGAAATCATAGACACAAAAACCAGAGTCCATGGTTGATTAACAGAATGATAGGCTCTGGCTTCTCTGTGATAATCTGGCATTGTCTCATGATCAAGGGTAAGAAGATACCCAAGGACCTATTGCTTGCTTTTGGTGTTGTGAAGATAAGCATGGACTAATAAAGAGGTATTATTAACAGTATTTTTACTGAAACCTAAAGTATTTTCTTCAATGAGATCACCAATAAAATTGACAAACATGATGGAAATACATGCACTAGGTCACTTCATTGCCTGAAAACCTCTCATTTAGATATATTGCATTTGTTTAATTAACAGATTCACTAGCTTTCCAAGTAAAAGGAAAGTTAAAAGCTCATACACTTTATTCTCCTTTACTTTCTCATTAGCTGCAGCACTTCCTGACAAATATTGACCTCCAATTCTTTCCCTCTGCCAAAGAATTAAATAAAATATGAACTGCACACAATATATGCCATCTGTTCGTTTCTCGAGGTGGTTAGTATGTTGACTACTATTGACTTCAGTGCAAGCCCAAACTGCCCAAAACCAAGGAATATTTCATGCTTCACACAAGTGTGTGAACTTTCCTTGCTTCTGTATTGTGTCATCCAAGTAAATTTTTCTTATAATATTTTTATACTAAATTTGTTATTTGTGAGTGTTCTCTAGCCTGCCAAGATGTCTCACCCTCAGTCTGTTTCCTCTAATGTGTTCATAAATACTCAATTACGGATTTTTTTTTTTCACATACTTGTATTCTATTTTTTCTCAGTTTCCTAAGTAATGTAGAATCATTTTCAAGTAATCTATAGCACATCTTATTTAATATAGATTCAATTTACTTCTGGAAAAGAAGTTTGGTTGAATTTTGCTTGGTATGATGGAATGCTACCACCAGATAATGTCTATTTGTCTGTTTGCTTATGTTACAGTGTAAGGTACCTCTAGGCTTTAAAACTCATTTATTTTCTTTCATGGGTTTGTTGTTTGTTTGGTTTTCTCCTGAAGTCTTTCTTCACTTATGGGTACTCATTTTTATTCATGCTTATTAATTTCTCATATATATTCCAGTCAATCATTATTCATCAATTCAGCTCACTCTGTTATCAGTGTTGTTTATTTTTTTAATTTTTGAACTTCCTTTAGTCAGCTGATCTGTTTGAAGTATTGTACTAAAGCACCATGTATGAATATGCCCTATTTACCCTTTTCACACTAGTTTAAGTAATTATTTAAGCACATGCTGATAAAATATTTAGATTAGTTCCTTTAATTAACAATCATTTAATACAGCACTTTTACAATTTCTAATTTTCTTTGAAACCTTGTGGATCTTTCTTCTCTTCTCTCGAGTTCCTTTCTCTTCCTCCTTTCAATTCCACCTTTATGTGTTCAGCTTTAGATTAAGACATCTAGCTATAGATGTCTATACATCAATATCTAGATGTCAGCTCTGTGTCTAAGCTTCCTATGCAGTCGAGATATAGTCAATATAATCAATGGAGCCTAAAGAGTTTCCCCTCAGGTGAACACTAGAATCTGGGCATCTGAAATGCTTTCTAGGCTCCATTAGCTGACTTGCTGAGGTCTTCATTTGTCTCTAACAGAATTTTTAGCACCTGACTCATATAGAGATGTATAAATTCAGATGTCTTAACATGGAGCTATATTACAGCTCATGGTCTTAGTTCAATTCCCCCACCAAGGTCATTTGACATGCCCTCAGATAACTCAGCTGGCCTTCATCTGCTTCTGTAGAGGAGTTCAATCCTGTGTCATATCTCATAGATGGATGGAATTAACTCAGATGTCTTAATTCATCTTAATTGGCAGTAACTACCTATTTTGGAGCAACTGAATTGGACTCTCAGTGTCGTTATGTAAAAGACTGAAATCCGCAATTATCAATCTCCTAAACACCTTTAGTCTTAAAATGAATCTTCTAGATCACTCTTCCCTTTACTACTTCCCTTATTTTACCAGTCTCAGACAGGAATTGGAGATAACATTTACATATCACATGCTTCCTTATATGTTATCTTTCCCGTGTTCTTCATATACGTATGTGGAAAGAAAAGGCTCTGTAGGCTTTGTACTAAGCAGGAAGACAGTGCTGACACTAGCTGGGATCTACTGTGCTGGTTGCACAAGACTCTTAGCAGATGCACAAGAATATCACCTGTCACTGAATTCAAGAATGTCTCTTTGTCTGTTGAAAAATTCTACTTTCAGCAAATAGTCCAGGTTTCCAGAACCACACCTTGTTCAAAAGGTCTTAACAGAAAGCTGTACAGAACAAAATGAGATTAATAAAGTTATCTCTAATTTTGTAATAGGAACCTTTCCTTTTTAAGTTATATTCTGTGCTATTTTCAGTACAACATATATGCTTTAATCAGACGAGCTAAAAAAAAAATAGTAACCAATGGCACACATGCAAAATTCATGTGTTGAAGATCAAAACCACGATTCTCAAAATCATGCATTTGGGATGAAAAGTTCAGACTTTCTATGGAGTTGTCTAAACTCCTTAGAGTTGCACCTCATTATGTTCTGGAATTTCTCTGCTCTTGTCAGAATTTGGTCACCTCAAACAGAACTTTAATAGAGATAGAAATTGGGTATCCTCTATTTGTCTTCTCTAAATTGGGTTAGTTCAGTGAATGGTCTCAGAACAAAGCAAACACTATGACAGATCTGGTGTCCACCTCCAAGAACAGTGTGCAACTGTTGTTATATTTTTGCAAAGTTATATTAATATGTACTGCAGCTAATAAATGTTTAAAATTCTGATTATTAAAACCTAAATTTTAAACTCTCAATCTCTAAAGTAGAATTTGAAATCAAAGAGAGACACCTAGATAATGAGTGTTTTTACAAGAAAATTCTTCAAACAGATACTGTGGTGGATCCTAGAGGATACATGCACTTTACTCAAAAAAATGCTTCTTCTGTAAGGGAGTACTGCCAGGTAGGAAGAGCGTGGGGATGGCTTAAGTTTCCTGAAAGTAGTGAAATACTGTGAGACAAAGATGGTGAGTGTGCAAGTATGGTATTTATGGCAATATCGTGTATGGAAAACAGCATGTAGCATGAAGGTGGAGCATATTGGGTAATACTGTTCGATGCACATGCTTGGGGTGTACTCTGTGTTACATAGGTTTTTCAAGGTTGTATAGAGTGGGAAACATCACCAATATACAGTTTTTTACATATCCCATGAAATTAGGAAACCTCTTTCACATTCCGCTGAGAAAAACCCTGCCTCCTGCACACAATTTTTGTTGCAATGTAAGAAACATTCCTTAGTGTATTTCTCTTTAGCTTGATGGATGTCACTGATGCTATATTTACTCTCAATAGTTAGCTATAAGTGGACTACACTTTCTCAGGATCATTTCAGGACCTTTTCAAAAGTCTGCATTGTATGTGTGTTTTAATTTGATATGCTGTGTTCTCAGAGCATTTTTGTGAAAGCAAGTAATGAGCCATCAAATCAAATAAGGTTCATTTTCAAGGTTCTGTGTGTTAGCATTATTACAGTAATATGACTTGATGTCTTATGTTAAAATGTCTAAAATCCATGCTTTAAAATAGTGGGAATAAAGATTATGTACTTCAATCCATAACAAACCATACAAAGAACATGATTCTGCTCCCAGGCATAAAAGTGCTTCTTTTTTCTTTATCTTGACTGATGTTTGGAATATATTCAGACATAAGACTCACTTTGGTAAACTGATTAGTTAACATATTATCTCTCATCCCCTTCTTATATTTCTTCTGTTTGAAATACTTATAATAAAATTGACAAGCTTTCAAAATTATTTTATTTTGGTAACAGTTCTGTGTCTGAATAAGGCAGGCATTCACAAATGCCTACTAAATCACTAGCCAAGAAGAAGGAAATTTCTTGTGATTAATATATTCAATTTCCTGACTTGAATATTACATATAGCAAAATACTACAAAGAGTTTTAAGAACTCCATTTAGCAAGTATTTTCACATGTCAAAAATAAGATAAAAGCACTGCTGAAATAAAGTTGTAGACAGAGGAAAAAGTAAAATTGAGCTATTTTTTACAAATTATTAATGGAAATACAAATAATTATGTCCTACAGGTAGCTTAACTAAGGATTGAAGAAGTGGTGGACTTAGTGGAGATAGTAAATGCTTCCTAGTATGTCTCTGAAAATGGCTTTTTTCATCAAAAGACCTAAATCACCTTGACCTACAAGGTAGATAAAATAACATTAGAGTACTTTATCTAACACTGTAAAATGGAGTGGAATGCCTGAATTCCATACAGCAGTTTATCTGTCTGTGTCATTCTCTGGCCTTGATGAAATTCTACATCCTATTCTAATACACACCTATATGAACACCAAAAAGTTCTCTGGTCACTTCTAAACTCTCAAGATTCCTACATTGAACTTGTCAGTGCTGTGTTCAGACTGCTAATGGTGAAAGAATATATATTAACATATTCCTTCTCTAGAACCAAATTTCCTGTTCTTCTGAAACAGTGAATAAAATAAACTGAAATAAATGTAATAAATATTTATGTCAAATGCTTTTTTTCTCTTAATAGATGCCGGACTTTTTATTTTTACAAAATTATATTTCTGTACCATCCTTATTAGGAAGAAGACAACAATCCTGCTTACTTAAATTCACCTCTTCATCATACAGTAATTTAGTGATTACAAATATGAAGAAATATAAATTTGCCAGCAGCCTGCCACTAAAATAGAAACTTAAGCATTTTTTCTCTGGAAATACACTTAGCAACTTAATTCTGTAGCATTACTACAGCTTTTGAGAGGCTATAAAGACCTGAAGTTTCTGTTGTTTCAATAATTTATGGAAAATAATTTAATTCTGGGAACTATAGTGCCAAGAGTGTCCATAGACCAAGTTAATTAAAAGTTCATATACATGTGGCAAGTTGCTTTCCACAAAATATTTCCTTTAACTTGTGCCATGTGTCTTATTTAGAAATTTTATTACAAGCATTGGCCTTTGGAAGATTTCTATTGTTTTCTTTAATTCAGCAGTTACTTTCTACCTTTTAGCAAGTACATTTACCTTTCTTCAGGAGAAATATATGTTAAGAATTGTACAGGGTCTGTTTGGATGATTGAAAGTCATTCTCAAGGAATGAATGAATAATAACCATAACTTTTAAACTGCATGATTACTTGAAACTGAGCCCAAAGTGTAACGTAAAATCAATCCTTAAAGATCATGTTATTTACTTTCAAAAGAACCCATGTCAACAGGTCTAATTCTGTCCTTGTCTATGTCATATGAATTTCCCATCACCCTCAATGCCTTTATTCATGGAAAGTGAAGCTGCAATGTGATTTTTTTATTTCCTCTTTCAAATTCTTCAGTACTTTAATTCACATCTTTGTATCTGTTGTGTGCCAAGACTTCTCTGTCCAGGTAATCTGCAAGGGAAAATAACACATAAGAAATACAGTTAAAATATATGCTTGTGTATCTACCACTGATCTAAACACATTACCAATTTACTGGAAGAGTAATATTATAGTCTTAGGGAGTTTTCCATTTATTTAATTCCTTCAAAACACTGCTGTTAGCATTGTCTTACAAACCACCTATTGTGACAATCTTTGTACTGGTCCTTGCAAACATGAGGTCTGTGTCTTCCTTGATATTTAAAACAATTATACTACAGTAACACTCTGATTGACAGTCTTTGCACAGCTAGAAATTACTGTACCAGGTACAGAAATATTTTGCAATGATGCACTTCTCAAGATAGTATAGCCATCTTCATTGTTTGTCACTAAGTAGTCTTTCACACCCATTTAAAGCACCATTTCCTCCCCTTCCTCAAACTAATTCATTAACAAAGTAAAATTACAATATATTTCCCTTGATCTCAATCATGAAGAGCAAAATTAAGGCTTAAATTGCTAATATGAGAGGTGCAAAGAACAGGCTATTCCTAAACTCTTTTAAAGCAGGCTTTAATGTTCTGTTCATCTCTGTGTTTGCAGCAGATAAGTGCTTTTATTTTTCCCTTAGAAAAGGAGTAAAATATTGTCATTTGTATATGTTTTTCCTATATTTTACATTTTAAGAGACTGGATATTTTTTGTTCATTTGTTTAATTGTAGAAGTGGGGAAATTTTATATGGAGTCTGTTAACTATATATCAGAAACCTAATGTCAGTGTTTTTCTACTAATGAATTTTATTGCCATAGAAAACATCATCCATCACATTCAAACAATAAAGACTATCCAATAGTAATGTACTTGTTTGTTTATGCATTTCTACCGAAAATGCCCTGAAACAACTTCCTTAAAATGAATATTACCATATGATGCACATTTACATGTGTGGTAAATTACCACAGTTTCAAATAAATCCCAAAGGATAACCTGAAAGATGTTCAATGATGGATTATTTCTGACCGTAGTTAACAAAAATGCCACAAATCACATTTATATTGGGAATACACTATGTAATGGGAAAGCTACCTATGGCACTACAATATTAGGTGTCACGATAAGTATCTATTATTGAAAAGGACTTGAGCAGATTTTGCCAGCACAGCAGTTTAGCACATCATCTATATTTTCAAAATCAGGTAACTGAGATTCTTCCAAATACTGAACTGTATAACTGAAAAATCCAGTGCAGAGAATCAGACTTAAATGTATTGCTGGATTATAAAGTTACAGCACTTTTGTAGCACCTGGAATATAGCATCACTGAAGTAAAAGACATAATATACACTTGGGTTCTGATTGTTTAAATAATTTAAATAATTAAATACAATGATCTGTGGTACATATCTGGCCTAGGTTTTGGGTTTTGGGGGTTTTTTTTTGACCTATCATCAGGAATAAATAGTGTCCAAATAACTAGCTTTGACATTAAATTATGATTGCACACTTAAGTGCCTTTGAGTGATGCTTAAAAATTATCTAAATGGCTGTTTTGCCAACTATCTGAATTTGAAAAATGTTGAAAAATATATAATGAATACTCCAAAATTATGCTCAGATAACACTGGTAGGAATATAGATTAATTTCTTGTTTTCTTTCTGCTAGCTGCTTGCTATCTTAAGTGGGTATTCATGCCTTATCACTTAAATAGTCTGCATAAGGTGATGCAAACAGATCTACAGTCTATGTACATAGTTTATCAGGTATGATCCTGATATAGTCTCAAAGACAGACATATTAGCACAGAACAAAGCCTAAAATTATAATATAATTAAGATGGCAAGGGAGGCAAAGCAAATACACAGTTAGGTATAGGTACATCTCGTCACTGCTGTGTATCCTTTAGCCTAATTTCCTTTCTAGATATGGGTGATGTTCTACTGTGTTTCTAAATGATATTGTTGTTTAAAGGAGATTCATTATCAGATAATATAAGAATCTGGAGTGAGAATTACAGGTGTGAGAATAGTCTAGTGTCCTGTTTGTTGCCCATGCTGTGTGCATTAGTGTAGATGCACTTTAGGTGGGCTACTGGTCCCATCACCTATTTGGGGGTGAAGGCCTAATTCCTACCTAACCATTCCCAGACAATTCCATAATTTCTTGCCCAACAATATTCCTGTGTCTTTGCTATCACATTGCACTCTACCCTCTACTTCCACTGGAATGGAAGACTGAAGGACCTTGCTTGCATGCCATCCCACAGACATTGCTGTGCTGCTTCCAGGTTTATCTCTAGCAAGCCTGGTTTTATTCCTTTCCTTCTTCAAATCTAGTTTAGAGTTCTTCCAGTGAGCCCTGCCAACTCTTGTGCAAAAGTCCTTTTCCCCCTTTGAGACAGGCATATCCTGTCTGTTGTGGGCAGGCCTGGTGCCATGTAAACTGACCTTTGACCAAAAACCCTGAAGTTGTGCCAGTGGCACTGGCCTCAGAGCCCAGTATGCATCTGATGGGTTTTCCTGTTTCTTCTTTCTTTATTCCGTGCAACTGGAGTGATAGAAGAGAACACTACTTGTGCTCCTGATCCCTTAGCATGTGCTCATGGCACATGAAAAATTGTATCCTTACTAAAAAATATTTTTTCTTCAAACTAAGGTTTCTGATCAGTTTGTTAGAATGCTCAAGCCTTTCTTTACTCTTCTTCAAACACAGTTTTTTAAAAAATCGTTTAAGTAGTGGCACTATGGTAATGTCGTGGAAGATATTACTCAGGAAAGGGTAAATTTCTAGAAGAATTAAAGAGATGGAGAGGACATGACAAAAGCTCATGACTGGATTTTAAAGGACTTCTTGTTTTCTAAATTGCTAGGTCATTTCTGAAAATGTCCTTTTAGCACAGCATCTGCTAGGATAACTCTTTAAATATTTAAAATACATTTTTGTACATATTCTTTCCTTTCTTTACAGTCACATATCACCTCATTCTTGATAATCAGTCTATTCAGGCTTAAAATTTCTTTTGAAGTTTTGAATGCTGTCTGAAGGAAAGTGTCATAGTTTCCCATTATGTATATGAACAAAGGTGAAGCAAGATATCCACTACAGATAAAAATAGTCCATTAATAACAGTAATACAGAGCACTTATATGAGACGTACTATCTGCAAAGCAATTTACAAACAATAACCAATTAATCTTCTCTAGTGACTCAGTGTAATCCATTCATTATCTAATGGTTCTCAAATGTCTAATGCAATAGCAAGGTTTCTAACAATATACCTAAGGCTACCATTTGCACCTGAAACTCTGATTTTACTGACAGTTATGGTGACTGAGCAGAAATGTGTTTGAACAATTGCTTGGAGCTAAACTGTGTAAAGTGATTTCAAGCCCTAGAGCAACAGTTTCCTGATCTTGATTGACAATAGCTCTTATCATAATAGCTAAATTAATAATAATGAAAGGAAAAGGAATTTGCAAAGTGAAACTTCAGGGTACTTCAGAAAAAGAAAAAAAAAGTTAAAATGTGTAATTATTCTATACTTTTAAAACTCCCTATAAAATGGTATCCAGGATACCTATCCCCTACGAGTTAGTATCAGAAGATTTTTGAAAAATATCTGTAGAATCCTGATTAGAGATGCTATTGTCATGTTCCCATGATTCCATGATATTTTTCATGTTACTATGTGACCTGAACATAAATTTACAATGAACTTGCTCAAAGCAAGCCAAGGGTAAATAACATTATAAATGATAATCTTGATAACTTATGTGGCCTTTGCAACATTGTTCTGTTCTCCAGAGATGGAAATGGTTTCCAGCATTCTCTTCTGAATTAAGTTAAGGAATTTAAGGAATATGGAGTGATGTTTTCAATTCCTAACTTCAGCCCTCAGAGCTGGGAAGACTGTTCTATCAATGATGTTTGTTTAGTCTTGGAGGAAAATAGATGGTATGATTATCAGCTAGGATTAGTTGCCAAAAAATGTACCTGAAGTCCATTGTGATGCTATCTATTCCATCTGTCCAAGGCCAAATATATGCTATAGGATGTTCAGGACATCTGCTGCATCTTCCTAGTGCAGCAGATGGGGCCCAGATGACATACCTCCTCAGCCTTTAAAATGGCATTTCCTACTGTTTAGGGAAGTGAATACTCTCTATTCTGTACCTCCTGGCAGGTGCCTCTGGTGAACCTCTTGTGCACCAAAGAAACAGAGGAATGCTTCCTTGGGTATACGGTCATGAGACTCTGAGTTTCATATGAATTTTAAAACACTTCAAAAAAAGTAGCTGTCCACCTTATACAGTCGTTGCAGATTCATAAAAAGTATCTTAATTTTATTTGGTTTTAATTATTTGTCTAATATTTGGCCAACATCTTTATCTGCACAATCTTTTTTTTATTGCTGCTAGTAATTTCTTATGATCATAAAAGTACGTATAATTCTACTAATTTTCCTAGTTGTTGGAAACATGGTTTATCTCATGGTATGAAGTTCCCACATGCAACAAACTGATCTTTTATTCTCTTACACAACTTCTGTCACAGTGATTTCAGCTACACCACCCCTCTTGTCAATGCATTCCTTCAACTCTGCAAGATAAAAAATCCAAGTCAAAGGCTTCCTCATTTTTCTGTAAAGTAATTCATTTAGCTGGAGGTTTATATAGGCAAAGAGCAATGTATTCCTCAGCTACATTCCACAGTTTGTGCTCATTATTACTTGGAGTCAGCCTTGGCATTTCAGAATACTCACCATTCTTTCTCTAGATCAACAAACCATTTAAAATTGAGCAGTTAACAGATGAAAGGCCATGTCTTATTGTATGCAGTAGTTTAGAACTGAGAGAGTAGAAGAAATTATTGGAAGTTTTGTTCAACACGTCTGTGAACTTGGATCCTTCAACAAAAAAAAATTCAACTTACAGCTGGCTGTCACAAAGTGTCTGACTTGCAAAAGACATAATCTAAAATGATCTAAAGATAAAAAACCTCAAATTAAGGGTTACTATGGATCTTGTTATCAAAAGAAGGGAATAATTACTTTATGCTAATTTTCCTATTTGTAGTAACATAAGTTAAATATTAAGAAAAAAAAATACACAAACCCCGTATACACCTTATGGACTTTCCATTGAATCTGTCACCTATCTGTTAAGAGATTACTTCATGTCTATCACATTACATTGGAGAAATGTATCTTGATGCATTCATGTCAATGGTTTGGGGTTTTTTTCCTGTGTCATTTTCTAACAAACACACTATCAGATGTTTTTATTTAGGAGATATTTAAATTTAAGAATTAAAAAAACCCAACACACACAAAAAAGTTGTCTAATATTTGGATTAGATCTCCATTAACGAAGAAACATTAAAGATGCTTAGATATTTCATTTTCAAACCATTTTCCATCTTTAGCATTTGCTTTCATGAGATAAAACAGAGATATTCAAGTGAGAGATTTGTTCCCCACTCTGCTGGGATAAAGTTCTACATGAACCAACTACAAGGTATTTTTAGAGATGGATAAGGGGCCAAAGCAATCTATCCCAATGACAGATTTTTTTCTCTCTCTCTTCCCATGTATTCTGGTGATATATATATCACAAAGAGGCTGTATAACTTGATTTTAAAAACTTCATCTTGCATAAAAGACAGGTATTAATTTCTAAGACTATTTATCTGCTTACACTTCTGCACACTCAAACCTTCTGCACTGGCCAACAACAAAATCTTTATCAGGTCAGTAGTATACCTCCCTTTGTTTACTCCAAAATGCTGTTAGGCCTTTTAATCACTATGTTGCTCTTGGTTCCTGCTTTGTCATCTTCTGTGTTCCTCTACCATCATTTATACCCTTGAGGGCTTATTGATTTATGTACCCATATAATTAGAATGTAGTTTACAGTCCACAGGTTAACCTTTACTCTTTATACAGTCTGTATGAACAGAATTAGAGACTGGACTGACTGTATATGAGCCTGTTTATTATTCAACCTGATGACACTTTTAATGAAATCGTAATTTATAATTGTATTGTTGTCTGTATATTCTATTTAATTATTTCTTAATACCTAAATAGATTTTAGTTTCTTGTTTTATGGCTATTATAAAAGAAGAAAAAGGAAAAGAAAGAAAAAAATAATAAAAAGAAAAAGAGATGACAAAAAAAGAAAATAAAAGAAAAATAATACGTAATTTGCTATTCTTATAATGTAACTCCGTTTGAAATTAGTAAGCATACGTCTACAATTGACTGTCATGTTTACCTCTTGGATTGCAGAGCTTCGAACAACCTTATGTGTTAATACTATTTTACCTAGTGAAATAGTTTGTACTACTTTTCCCTTCCTTTCCCCTCCATCCTTTTTTCTTTTTTTCCTTTTTTCTTTTCTTTCTTTTCTCTTTTTATTTTCTTTTTTTTTTTCATCTTTCCTTTCCTTTCCTTTCTTTTCCTTTCCTTTCCTTTCCTTTCCTTTCCTTTCCTTTCCTTTCCCTTCCTTCTCTTTTTCTTTTTTTCTTTTTTTTTTCTTTTT